>PVKA01015292.1:0-50371 GCA_004027165.1 Ctenomys sociabilis
CTAAACTCTATCTACTGCCCTTTCATATTTTTATTTTGAGACTGAGCTTGCTAATTTGCTAGATTGCCCAGGCTGACCTCAAACTTTTGACCCTCCTACCTCAGCTTCCAGAGTGCTGAGATCACAGATGTGCGACCAGAGCATTTTTCTTCCACCCCAACCTGGCTACATCAGACTCAGCCCCGTGTCCCTGGACCCAGGGCAGCACTTGGCTTGGTGATTGAACAGGCAGTGATGAGACCCTGTCCTGAACCCAAAGTGCTGGGGGCCCCACCTGAGGAGGAGACCCATGGAAAGTTCACAAGGGATGCTGCAGTCACACAGCCCCTTGCCCCCAGAAAGCACCTTGCCTTGGAGCCTTAAGGAGCCACAGAGATCAGCAAGAGTCAGCGTGATGGGTGGCATTTTCCTGAAGTCGCCACCCGCATAATAATTCTAGGACCAAGGAACAGCACTAGACAGCTTCCCTGGAGATGGGACGGGTGCAGAGCCACAGAGGAGTTGCACCTTGTCCAGTGTCACCTTCTTCTCTGCTGTCCTTATCTGCGCAGCCTCCCCTCCCCCGTGGAAGAAACACCCTCCACGGCAGCCAGGTGGGGCATACACCCTGCCTGGTAGAGCCCTGGTCTGGTTGGAGGACCGACAGCACTCCATGCTCACCGGCTGTGGGGTTCCCAGGCACTGGGCCTTGTTTCCCATGCAGATTCCTTGTGCTTAACTTTTGCATGCAGTGGTATTATTTTATTTATTTATGTACTTCGTACAGGGTCTCACCACACAGCTTAGACTCATAGTGAACCTCTTGTTTTCAGCTTCCCAAGCACTAGGATTACAGGAGAGTGCCACCATCCCCAGTCTCAGTGCCCAGGGGCAGGGCCAGCCTGGCATGTGGTGCAGGGGAAACCGGTCCCTGCACTTGCCTAACCAGGTGCTTAGTCAGCTGAGCTGTCTCACCAGATCTTGCCATGTTATTTTAAAATGGAAGCTGAGCCCTCTGAGTACCCAAGTAGAGACAGTTACCATACAATGGAAATGACAGCACTATCCAAAGGTAAAAATAAATGTAGTAAAGATAAAACAAAGTTATCACACTTTATGCTGACACTGTGGCTTGCAAAACTCTTAAGCCTGAGGCCTGGGCAGAGGCAGAGGAGCTGCGGAGTCAGACTGCCACGTGAGGCTTTCTCCCTGGAACACAGGAGAGAAAGCAAAGCAACAGGGGTCAGTAGAGCCACTCTCTTCCGAGTGACTTAACGCTGAGGCTACTAGCACGTGCCCTACTGCTGTTCATTGTCAGGCTAGCACCCCTCTCCCAGGGAGCTGGAGCTGTTTGCACATGGGCCCAGTGAGTTCAGGGTTATAATTGCTCCCTGGCCACAGACAGTTGGCAAAGCTTCTTTTCTTTCAGTCCTTTTCTTTTTTCCATCCCCTTCTCCCAGCACTTTTTTTTAAAACAGGTGCTTCACCCTGGATTCAGCCCCAATCTTTTTTTTTTCTTACTTTGAGAGAGTATCTTGCTAAATTGCCCAGGCTAGGCTCAAATTTGCAGTCCTCCTGCCTCAGCCTCCCAGGGTGCTGGGATTACAAGTACACAAAAGAGTTTTTGCAAGAGGAAGCCTTTTTTTTTTTTTTTTTTTTTTTTTTTGGCTGCAAATACCTCCAGCAGGCTGTCACCTCAGCAGACCATCAGAAGGGACCTGCCTGGAGCTTACAGACTAAAGGAAGACACCCACTTCTCCCAGACTTTGCATTAAGCATTTGCTCAGATTCCTGATGCAGGAAGGCATGTGAGACCTATTTTGGTTTTTGAATAGAGATTCCTTTCCCAGCCCTGAGGAAAGGTTGCCCATCCCCTTCAGACATACCTGAAAGCATAATCCAGGCATCAAGGCCACCACAAAGCAGGAAGGTCCTCTGGGGACCCCAGCAAGGCTGAAAGGCAGGAGGAGTGGGGGATGGGCACACCCACCTTAGCCAGGCCCAGAGAAGGAAGTACATTGTATGTATGGGTATTCAGTCTGCCATACATGGAGTCCCGAAGTCCACAGGACTTAGTCATCAGCCAGATCTAAGGACCACAGATTAACAGAACAGAGAGCTCTGTCCTCAGAAAACTGGAGCTCACACCAGGTTAGAGCTAGGCACATTGCTCGCACCTGTAATCCCAGCATCTGCGAAACAGCAAGATCACTGAGTTTGAGGCCAGCCTAGGCTACCTAATGAGACCCTAGCTCAAACAAACAAAAAGCTAGCCGAACAACTCATTCTAGAGAGGCTGAGGCTAAGGGGTATTCCACACTGCCTGCCCAATTTCAGGCGTGAGGGAAGCTGATTGCATCCTTTCCGTCACAGAAGGGCCATCAGCCCCCAACAGGAGGCAGACATAAGTGAAGCCTGCATTTCCAGAGTTACGGTAAAGCACCAGGTAGAGTGACACAACCAATCGTCCATCCCAGTGCTCTGGGAGGCTGAGGCACACGGCTCCCAAGTTTGAGTCCATCTTAGAGGACTGGAGATTTAACGAGGCTTTGCCTCAAAAACCAAACCAAAACGGAACCATGAGGGAGCTGAGGGTGTAACTGTAAAAAGCAGATGGGCCAGGTCACGGAGCGGCTGTTGTGAGGCTAAGAGAAACCACACGGCCTCCCAGCATGGTCCTGTGAGTGGGGAGTTCAGAGTGCAGGCTAGGGGCACTGCTCCTGGGGCTCCCAGGGGAAGGGGAGCCTGCCTACCAGAGGAGAAGGCAGAGGGCACATGGGGGCCCCGCATCTCTGTGAGGGTGCGAGTGAGCCTGGGGCAGTGGGGGCCCTTTGGAGACCAAAAAGGATAAGACTGTGTCTGCATCTGGGGTCTTTGATCCACTCTGAAAAAGCCCTCTAGGAGGGCGGCTGGGCAGAAGGGAGGAGAGGAGCAAGGGAGGTGATGTGCTTGGGGGGTGTGGGGAGTTCAAGTCCCATGGCAGTGTGTGGCTGGCAAGCCTAGCACAAGGGCTGTGGGCTGCAAAAGCTAGGTCAGAACTGGAGGATCTCTGGAGACAAAAGTGGTCTGGCTCAGGTCGGAGGATGACAGAAGGGTAGGGCATGGGGTCGGGGGAAGGAATATTCTGAACTTGGGGAAGCAGTTGCATAACTTGGTGACTGTTGAAAACTATTTCAGGAGCAGGGAGTATAGCTCAGTGGTTAGAGCACGTGCTTAGTTTGTGCTTGTGTAAGGCAGAGGGTCCAATCCCCAGCACTGCAGAAACAAGCAAACAAAGGGATTCAGTTGTGCACTTTAGTGGGTGGGCTCTGTTGCAATGAAAAGGAAAAGACAAGCAGGGCTGGAGGTGTAGCTGAACCAGGAGTGGGAAGAAAGAGGGGAGAAAGAGGGGAAGGAGAGGAAGATCCGGTGAGTCTGGTGGGCTCCAGCGGCCTCCGCCGAGGGCAGGAAGCACCGCTGGGGGGCGGCAGTCGCCTCTGGGCAGATCTAGAAGAGGGAGCCGGAGGAGACCCCTGAACCTGGCCCCCACGCAGCAGCGTGGCGCTGTCCCCCAGCCTGAGGTGCAGTGCTGCATCTCTGGTCAGTTGGGAGTCTGAGATGAAGCACTGTAGCTCGGGAAGGGAGAAGTTGTTCTGCAGCCTCAGCCGGGACCTGGTAAGTGGGGACGTGGGGGGCCGGCAGGGCGGGCTGACCGCAGACCCCGCGCCCTGTGTGGCTTGTTCTGCTGGTGCTCTGATGCCTCTGTGCCCCAGGTGTCCCTCTGTACCATTCAGAGCTTCCAGCACCCCAGCCCCGCTTCTGCTTCCTTCTTCGGAGCCACAGTAGGCACTGATAACAGCCAGGCAGCTCAGAAGCCTTCTCAGCCCTGAGTCGAGACAGTTACAAGCTGGGCCAAGCCCACTGCCCATGCGGGGAGCACACAACTCCCAAAGACCCTTTGAGCTCGAGAGAGAAAAGCTCTGGGCTTGAGGTAGGGTCCTCACTCTCTGAGCTCCTAATCGTGGCTCTTGCAGATGAGCAGCGCCCAGCACGAGAGAGCCACTGGGCTGAGCACAGCATTGTTTAACCTTCCAACAAACTAGGGAGGACAGTGCTGTGGGCCCACTTATTAGAGGAGAAAACCAAGGCCTAGGGAAGCAGCTGCCCAAGGTCACTGCTCCGTTGTGCTGAGCTGGTTGTGCCCTCATCGGTCTGCCTTCAGGCCCATGTTCTGACCCACTGCAGTGATTTTGGAACCAGGTGGGAAGCTGGAGAAGAACATAAGTCCTGGTCTTTATACCTCCAGTTGCTGTTGGCAAAAGCAGACTGGACATTCCCAGTACCGCTGTGGGCTCAGCCCTAGTCCTGTTCTCCTCACCCGCCTGTCCTGTAGGTCCTCTCCCATCCTGTTTATGAAGTGAGTTGCTGGAGGTCATCAGAGGAAGCTGCCAGCTCGGTCGTGATGGCATATGCCTGGAATGCCAGCCATCTGGGAGCTGAGGCAAGAGGACCGAGAGGTCTAGCCCAGCCTGGGCCACTTAGGGATTTAGCGACCCTGTGTTAAAAAAAAAAATAAAAACAGGGCTAAGACTGCAGCTGAGTGTGAAGGCCCTGGGTTTAATCCTCAATACAAAAAAAAAAAAAAGTTGATCTTCCCTATTTACCCTCCAGCTCAAGAATCTGGAGTACTTTTCAGCTGAGAGCAGCAGCGGAGAGGCTAGGGCCCAGATGGTTTCTGACCAACGACAACATGGGGCTGCTTCAGTGGCAGGGGAGGTACTTTCCAGGGCCCTTGATATTCCAGGCACTGCTCTTCTCAGAGCACCAAGCCACATCCTGAAAGCATGGTACCCTGTGCTGGTCACTGCCAAGGGCTGGCCACAGAAGGCACACTCGTGCTGGCTCCTAGGGGCATGGAGCACAGCAGGCCTTGGGGCTGAAGGCCACTCTCCCACCTTGTCCTCACGGTCCAGTTTTCCCAGGAATCCCTTGGATGCTAAGATGGGGATTCCTGGAAATACTGTTCTTGAGGTCACGGTTTAGCAGCTGATCCACTGCGCTCCCCCAGCTCTGGCCCCACAGGATGAGGGCCAAGCACATAGCCCAGCGCTGGAGGTAAGAGGTCCTGCGGCCACTGCTTGACCTTTCGGTGGCTTTTCTTTCCACTGCATACATTTTGTAACACCCCCGTGAGGCTGGATATGGGGCTGAGCTTTGTCCAAGCCACACAGCTGAGCAGCAGCTGAACCAGGATCCTGTACAGCAGAGCTGCCTCCCACCTCACCCTGCATAGCCCCCCTCCCCTGCAGGCCTTGTAATAAGGGGGCACATATGTTAGTGAGAAACTAAAATATGCAAATGAGTTCATTTCAAAAGTTTTTAAATCATTAAGCCAAAGGTGTATTATAGGCAGAGGTGTATGCTTATAATCCCAACTGCTCAAGGCTGAGACAGAAAGATCACAAGTTCAAGTCCAACCTGGATGATATAATAAGACTCTGTCTCAAAAGAGCAGGAAGATAGGTTTATTACATCAGCTACATGAACGAGAAATCATAAATCTTTGTTCAATTTGGAATACAGCCACAGAAAAATGGAAAATTTTTCATAAGGGTACACAAAATGCAACTCAGGAAGCCCTCTTGTGGTACACGTATCCGTTGCCGGAACTGTGTAGCTCCAAGAGCCAGGACTGACTTATTCTTCAGCTGGTGACCTACCTGAGCCTTATGTACCCCTCCTTACCAGGATTGCTTACAAAAACCTGATTCCAGGGCCAGGGATATAGCTCAGTGCCATAAGCACCTGCCTGGCAAGCGCAAGGTCCTGAGTTCAATCCCTGTTATCACCAAAAAAAAAAAAAAAAAAAAAAAAAAAAAAAAAAAAAATGATGCCTTCTTCAAACCCAATTAACGTCAGTGGGGTTAATGAGGTTCAGAGAAGTACAGTGACCAACCCAAGGTCACCCAGACCCCAAAAGGTAGAACCAGAACTGGTTTCAAGTTCAGTAGTCTTTGGCAATCTTAGCCAAAAGAAAAGCCTATGCAATAGACTGCCCACTGGTAATGCTAACTGACTGAATGCCGGAGCCCAGAAGTGGTGAGGTGCATAACTACATAACTAGAATTTTCCCCCAAACTCTTCCTGGAGCTTTTGATGGAGTCAGTGGGGCTGGCAACTGCCGTAGCCCCATGGTTCTTATTTTGGAGTGTGATCCCCGCATTCCCATGGTCCAGGTGGCTGTGTTCTTAGTGACATCTATGAGCAGAGACCCCTTCCTGCTGGTGCTCAGACTTGGAGCTGGCCTGGCTGGGGATCAGACATACCCATAGCAACAGTAGGGGCGGTGTGGACTCCTGAGTATGGTCACACTGTGACCAGCATTGTCTCATCTTCACGGCAGCCCAGTGTCACGGGCTGTACCATCTGCTTCCTGTCACAGACAAGAAAGCCACAAGAGAGGTCAGGACCTTTTCCTAAAGTCACACACTGAGGAGCTGTGAAGCTGGAAACTAAAGGGTCAGAGTTTGCACTGTGACCTTCACATCAGAGTCCCTACCCCCACGTGGCTTGACAGGCAAGGTGTCTCCAGGTGGCTTCTTCACTGAGACCCATGTGGCCTCTGTGCTCTGTGACTAATAAAGTGCTGGATCTTTGACCTGTGTCCTGTCTTTTTCTGGGAACGTGAGAGAGGGGAGGTGGTGAAGGCAGGGCAGAATCTCTTGGTAGCCGGGCTGGGGAATGCCCAGTGCCTCCACATTACGAGACACTTCTGGAAGTGGCATAGACAGCAATGGGGAGCCACCTGCAGAGAGTTGATTCTGGGGAAGCTGTTATGCTGCACCTAGGAGAGTTCTGAAGTGGTGGGCTCAAGGACAGAGGCAGCAGTGGCCAGGGGCCTCCTTATTGATGTCAGTGCACTGCAGTGAGCACCATCTGGACCACATGACCCAAAGAGCCCGCTATGAGGACTGCTCTGGCACAAAAGCAGAACCACACAGAAGCCCTGCACTCTACTTGGGAACCCATGCTGACCTGGGCTGGACACAGCCTTCTAAGTAGGAAAGATTTCCAGGTCTCCATGCTGTACAGGAAGGTAAATGCACGCTGGGGGAAAGCCCACCAACAGATCCCCAGACCTGATGGAGCATCTGTCTGTACCACCTTTGACTTGGTAGACCAGTTTCTGGGTGAGGTGCGGAGCAGGGTGCAGGCAGAAGGAAGACGGTCCCCTCTTGTGGCCGTCTGTGAAATGACAAGCGTCTTTCGTTCGAGGACTTGCCATTGTGTTTACGTCACTACCTAGGATATTTGCAGGGGATTTTGCTTTTCAAGATGCACTTCCCAACATGTAACTCCACTTGATCCTTGATACGAGAAACGTATCGTCATCACAATTGAGAGGTCAAGAGAGCTTAAACAGTACTTATAAAAAATAACCATGATACTGGGCTGTGGAAATAGCTTAGTGGCATAAGTGGTTGCCTGGCAAGCGTGAGGTAATGAATTCGATCCCTGGTACATAATAATACTAATGGTAATAATAATTATGATCCTAATATCTCACATTTGTTGAGCCCTTACCTTGTATCCAACATTATGACTTCCTTTTTGGTGCTGGAGATTGTGCTCAGGGCCTTGTGCCTGCCAGCAAGAGCTGTACCAGTGAATGGCATCTGCAGCCCAGCACTGTGACTTGACTTTACCCCTCTGATGTCACTGTGAGGTGTATGCGGTGGTCTGATCTTCAGCTGCGGATGAGTGAGAGCGTTGATGTGCCCAGAGCCCCAGCAGAGGAGCAGCGGCGCCCCAGCTGTGCGCTTCTCACACCAGCGCACACCTCCGCTCCTGTGGGTCCTGCTGCCACGGAGACCCTGGCAATCCTCACGCGTAGCCCGACCCCAAGAATCCAGTACAGCCTAAAGACGTGCTGGCCTTGGAGCCCCAGCCTTCTCTCCGCTCCTCTGCCCCTAGAGGGGATCCGGGGAGGGTTGCTTTTCTGCTTCAGGCACAAAAGTGTCCAAAAACTGACCGCAGGAAGTTGCCTGGATTGCTGCCGGGTGAACCCCAGGGTCCAAACAGGGGAGCCAAAATGGGACACGACTGAAAGGAGGAGCTGTAGGAGGAGTCCCGGAGGTCAGCAAGACGGCCTGAGCTTCTGAGGTGCCTCATTCAGGCAGGGCCCGGGCATCGCTGCCGTCTGTGCGAGGTAAGGCCATTGTCATGGGAAGGGCCCAGGCCTGTTTCTGCCAGTCAGCCCTAGACCTTTTCTGGCTGGGAGGAAGACAGGCCAGCTGCCTGCCCTCCAGGAGCCATCCCTACGGGGTGGAGGTCTCTTACAAACCCCCTTTTATGGAAATTGTGGCGAATGTGCCCAAGGGGACTCGCCTTGGGGACAAACAGGCATTTCAGTTACGCAACCTGCGGGAGACTGCAGAAACCACAGCTATATTAATTTAGAGCCTGTCCCCTCTGACCCACCCCAGCTACTACGCCCACATCCCGGGAGTGCGTGTTTTCCTGGCCCCTCGGCCAAATTCCCGACAGATGGAACCTGCACCCTTCTCCTGGCTCAGCTCCAGCCGCCTCCCCAGGAAGACCCGGGTCAGCTTCTGCGCTCGCAGCAGGCAGCCCTTGCCCTGTCACCATGGAATCCCTGCCGCGTCTCTGCCTCTCTTCCTCCAGGGGGCGCCCTGCACGGCTCACAGCCGCAGCCCTGCCTCCCCCGCGATCTGCGGCTCCCCTGAGCTGCACAGGGGCGCAGGAGCCTCACCACCTGAGTTGAAATATATTCCTCTTCCCGCACAGTCAGAGCCTGATTTAAAGTCTTTGTCATATCTTTGGGACTAGGTTCCCTTTGAGAATGCAATTAAAGCCCTCATCGGTCTCCATAGAGAGTGACACACGGTGTCCGATATTATGTCCAAGGCTCAGAGCCCCTGAGAACACCACCGCGTGCCTGCGTGCGTCGCAGTCTCTAGAAAGCATTTCTTCTTTAGCATTCACCTGCGTGTCTGACAACGGTCTCGGCCCGACAGGGGAGAAGCGAAGGAGACGAGGCTTCCCATGCTGCAAGCCGAGTGGCCTGAAGAGGGAGCTAGTCCAACCTGGAAAGTCCAGAAGGGCTTCTCAGGAAGCGACTTTTGAGCTGAGTTCTGATCTAGGAGTCCAGGCAGGTGCAAGGACCACCAAGGGCCCTGGCAGAGGGAATGGGAGCTCTTTGGGGGAGAGGGCAGGGTACAGTGGAGAGCCCAGAGTGGAGGAATGGTCCGTTGGGCTGAGGGGCCAGGTTGTATGGGCCTCTTGAGTTTGAGTCCCATCCAAGGACAGTAAGTGATTATCTTGAATGCCAAGGCAAGAGAATCGCCCTAAATTCAAGGCCAGCCTAGGCTACATAGTGAGTTCAGCTGGAACTATATAGCAAATCCTATAGCAAAACAAAGCCAGACATGGTGGCACACCCCTGTAATCCCAGCATTTAGAGGCTGAGGCAGGACGATTGCTGTGAGTTCAAGGCCCACCTGGACTACATAGGGAGAGCCTGTCTCAATTAATTGATTAGTTAATTAATTATTTTTAAGAGTACAAAACAAGAGGCTGGGGAGATAGCTCAATGGAATAAGCACTTCCCTGGCATGTGCAAGGGCCTGAGTTCAATCCCCAGTTCCGAAAAAAAAAAAAAAAATCATTCCTAGCTGAGCCCAGCAGCACATGCTTATAACCCTGGCTACCCAGGAGGCTGAGGCAGGAAGATCATAAGTTTGAGGCTAGCCTGGGCAACTTAGGTAGACCCTGTCTCAAAATAAAAATAAACATAAAAATAAAAAGCCAGGGGATATAGCTTAGTATTCTCTGCATTCAGTCATCAGTACCAAAACAAAAACAATAACAGCATTCCTAAAGGGAATGGGGGAGGCAAAATGTATTCTTCCTTCATAGTTTATGATATTTAGAAAAAAAGCTGCCTTTAAAGATACAAAAGAACTGAATACAATTAATTATGGATAAAAGCAAGACTTCTCAATACATATTTTATGCTATTTTGAGATCTATCTATCTATCTATCTTTTCTTCCTTTTTTTAGGTTGCCATAGGAAATTACCATGAAGTGAGAGGCTTCAGTGACGGAAATGGCTCTCTTCTGGCTGTGGAAGCCCGAAGGGCAGAGCCTGAGGGCCAGCGGGCCTTGCTGAAGCTTCCATGGTGCTGAGCCTGCTTTCCAGGGCCACACCCCTCCAGGCTGCACCCCCTGTGGGTACATGGGCTCCTCTTCTCTCTGTACCCCCTGTGATTCTGTCTTGAGAATTCTTGTCATTGACCTAGGGTCCACCCCATCATCCAGAACAATCTCTTCATCTCAAGATCCTTAATCTCATTATAACTGCAAAGCTGTTTTTAAAAATAAAGTCACACTCACAGACTTTGGGAATTAGGGTGTGGACTTATCTTATCCATCAGATGCCCTCAACCCATCTATTACCAACTCAGAAAGGTCAAAGAACACTTAAGCATCTTTTCAGCTGTCAGGCGGCAAAGCCCTGATGGTAGCAGGATGGAGATGACAGGAGAAGAGAGTAGAGAGCACGGGGGGCCCTGGGGCCTGTGCAGGGGGTGCCAGGGAGAGAGCAGCATCCCCAGCCTCTTTATGAAGCTGGTAGATCTTGGTGCCCTCACTGAGGACAAAGGGAGCTCGCAGGAGATGACAGGTGAGACAAGAGAGGGAGAAGTCTGTGCCAGTCCTGGGGGAGACTCCTGGCAGTACAGCCCTTGCCTGCGAACCCGGGTTCCGGTGGCCAGCACTGAGAAGAAAGACAGCCAGTTTCTTTCTTTCTTTCTTTCTTTCTTTCTTTCTTTCTTTCTTTCTTTCTTTCTTTCTTTCTTTCTTTTTTTTTTATGAACAGAATAGATTTATTGAGGGAAAGAAAGCTCCTGTCCAAGAGAGGGACAGGAGGGGGGCCCTAGGCAGCCAGTTTCGAGTTGGTGCTTGGAAGGACACAGCCTCAGGCTCAGAAAGCAGAAGCCTGTCCCCTCCCCCTCGGTTCAGCCATCCAGGGAGACTGAGTCAGCTCGGGAAATCTAGGCTGTTCCCAGCCCACACTTGTACCACCAGTTCTTTCAATCTAGATGCAACACTTCTCATCTCCGGTGTAGACTTCAGCATCCTTATGACTAATCTTTCCACATAGTTCTGCCTCCAAACCAAGCAGGACAATATACATAATACAATCTGGTTTGGGGGTGGGGAGCACAGCTAATCTTGGATGGGCTTGTCACCCTGAGCTCAGCACACTCGTCTCCTTTCATTCTCTGGGCCATACTTTGAAGAGGTGCTCTCACGCTTTCCATCTTGGAGTGCAGGGAAATTAGATGAGAGAGATTAGTAATTCACTGGCTCAGCCATCTAGAATCACCGAAACTGGGACCTGCACAGTGGCGGGCTCCAGCCTTGGGGCTGTCGTCATCGCCACCGCCTCGCTCAGGCCCTCTTGGGGGTAGAAATGCACGGCCAGCCTGGGTAATTTAGGGCCTCGAAGTAAAAAGGGCTGGGGTGTAACCCAGTGGTAGAGTGCTCCTGGGTGCCATCCCCAGTGCCGAAAAAGAGAGGAGGTAAAGCGAAGAAGGGAGAAAGAAAGTAACAAGAAAAGAAAGACAGAAAGAGAGAAGAAAGGGGAGGGGAAGGGAGGGGAAGGGAGAGGAGAGGAGGGGAGGGGAGGGCAGGGGAGGATGGGAGGGAGGAGGAAGGGAGTAAGAAGTTCAAACAGTACTCTGCAGGGTTGTGACAAGTGGTTGGTTCTGAGAATTAGGGCAGGAATTACACTTTGTACAGCAGGCCAGGCTGGGAACTGCCTTTGAGAAACATTTCTCTTCTTAGTATATAGACATCTGTTCATCAAAAGAAAAGTCTGGAACATACACCGAAATGTCAACACACTGGGAAACATGGATGTGAAGAGCAGCTCCATTCCACGGCGTGCATTTTGGGACTGTTTGAACTTTGTACGGTGCGCCTGTACTCCTTTGTTGAGCAGAGAAATGATTAGGAAGATGATGGAGGAAGAAGGTGACTCAGCTGCTGTTCTGGGGTCCCGGGAAGCTCCCAGCCCAGAGCCACTTCCTTGTCCCCTACCCCCAGGTGCTGAGCTTTTTCCACCCCACCCCTTGAACACACCCTGAGGGGAGATCTGGTGCCCCCCAGGCCTTCTCACAGGAGAACTGGTGATCCCCACCCGCAAGGCCTTCTCACACACCATCCTGCCACAGCCCTGCTCAGGGCTCATCCCACTGCACAGCTATGGAGGCAGAAGCTCGGGCCCCGCAGTGCCACGGTCGGCCTGCGAGGGACACAGGCCACATCCTGCTCATTTTCACGAAGGTGAGGCTTGCAGCCTAAAACCACCCTGTCGAGTCTTGCTCAGCCACAAGACAGCACAGGGCCTGCCTGTTCCGGGCACTGCAGCTCCCTGGTGAGCCTCCAGGGTGTACTGATGGGATGGGAAAGACAGGCCAGGTGCGTGAGCAAAGCTACAGCCAGGCCAGGGCTAGCGTGGGCCAGTCAGACCCAGGGAGTGGTAAGGACGGAGTCATTTGACATATTGAGTCTCGGTTTCCTCATCTGAGAAGAGGGCACTAGCTTATGAATAGCCTGACAACTAGGAGGGCAGGCCTCAGTGACCAGCACCCGCTGGACAGAGGACATTGGCTTGGTCACAGTAGTTGAGGGTTATTGCAGTTTTTTGTTTGTTTGTTTGTTTTCCCCATTACTGGAGATTGAACCCAGGGCTTTCTCATTGAGCTTCATCTCCAGCTCTTTTTAAAATATGTTCTTGGAGGGGCCAGGGAGATAGGTCAGTAAATAAGCATTTGCCTGGCAAGCACAAAGGCCTGAGTTTAATCCCCCCCTCCCCAAAAAAAATGTGTTCTTGGGGGCCAGGGATATAGCTCAGTAGCATGGTACTTGCCTGGCAAGAATGAGGTCATGAGTTCAGTTCCCAGCGCCAAAAAAAAAATCTCTTAAATGCTTTCCTTTGAGACAGGTTCTCACTAAGTGGCCAAGTTGTCCAGGCTAGGTTCAAACTTCAACCTTCCTACCCCAGCCTGCTGGAGTGCTGGGATCACGGCCATGAGCCCCCACAGCCCAGCGCACCAGTTCATTCTCCCTGGTGAATATTTACCAGTAGCCTACCAGGCAGGGGCCAGGCCTAGTGGATCCCTGGGAACAGCGGCAGAAGCTCCTGGCCTACAGCTCCCAGCATCCGGGCACTGTTACTCCTGCTGACCAAGTCACCCCACAGGCCGCCTGGACTACCACTGGGGCAGTGAGGGATTAGGGTAGCCCAGGAAGGCACGCAGGGGCCTGCAGGTCCGGGGTGCTGACTTCCTGCTCAGGGAGGGCTGACTGCGGACTGTAGACATCTTGGAGGAAGCAGTGAGACTGCATCCATCTGGCTTTCAGCAAGGGCCAGGGAAAAGGTCTGCCTGGAGATGGCCTGATGTCTACAAGACCGGAAAAGAAGCACAAGCTTCTGGGAGCTGACTGGGTGTGGGAGAGCGAGGTCAGGAATCAGGCGTCCCTGAACCCCGAGGGCTCCGTTCTGGGCAGCTGCTGCCTCTCTAGACCGTGGTGTCCTCCTTGCAGGGGTGCACGGGTTCTCTGCTCCCTTGGCTCCTCAGGGCACCTGTGTCCATGGTGTCTCCTCCGCAGGTGCACCAGCACTGCAGTTTGGTGGGGTGGCCCTTGCAACTGTCCACCCTGCTGCCCCAGCTGCCCTGCTGTGGGAACGCCTGGCTCCTCTGAGGCAGCAGATCAGATGGGAACGCCTAGCGCTGGTGGTCAGGGACAAGCTAGGATTTGCCCTGACAGCACCGCAGCAGCGCAAGCCCAGCAGACCTCAGGGCCCATCCAGCCTGTGCACCAGTCACTCAGCCTCCTCTGAGACTCAGTTTCCCTGTGCTTAGGACCTGGCCATCCATGCACTTGTTTTCCATCTGTGGAGCATCTATCTGCACAAACATCAAGGAGACAGTGAACCCAGAACCCCAGGCTTGGAAAGTGCCTGGGCAGGCTGGAGGAAGCAGCTCTGTTGCAGGCTTGAGCTGAGGAGGCAAGGCGGCTTCAGCCTGGTTTTCACTTCCTGGCATCCACAGGGTGGCACAAGTGCCAGAAGAGAGCAGCAGAGAGCGAGAATCCAGCAAGAGGCTGCCAATGACCTTGGCAGGCCGGAAGCCCGGGTCTGGGGATTTTCAGCCCATCGTTGTCAGGAAACAGTTCACAAGTGCCTGTGGTGCATCAGGGTCTCTCAGCCTGGGCCCCAGGGGGCTGCCTGTTGGCTCTCTGGCCCTGGTGGAAGCTGTCTCTGTGCTGCTCCTGCCTGTAGCCAATGGTGCAGGAGAGAGTGAAGAACAGCCACTACCAGCATGACAGGGAGGGGACGAGGACTGCCGACCACAGAAGCACCAGAAGAAAGGATCCATTGCTCAGGGATGTGTGCTAGGAGCAGTGAGGCCCCCACAGGGCCTGTGGCTCGTTTGCTGGGGACAGGATCCCTGTGTGACTTCTGAAGATCGTGCTGGCACTGCAAGAAGTGTGGGCTTGCATCCAGCCACTCTCACACACTCAGATTTTCATTTGCGTACACTCTCACTAACGCGCCCTGCAGAAAGCAGCGGATGCTTTCACCCTCCACTGGGGCTCCAGAGAGCATCTCAACTGGCAGTAGTCTATGGCTCTAATGTCCACCATGCTGTGGCTCTGTGGGCCGGCTCCTGCTCTGCTTGCCCCACGGCCCCTTCTATCCTGCCAAGGCCACCCCTGCCTGGGTAGGCATAGCTAGGCTCCGCGCTCACTCCACTCTGGAATGTGGCAGAGTGGCCGGACACTGTGGGAGACCACTGACAAGTCAGGTTGCTGAGCTGTGCTGAGCCCCTCGCTTTGGCCTCTCTGTTCCTTCCTGAGGGCACTTCAGCCAGCCAGAACCTCCATGCTGAAGCAGACTTTGGGGCTTCCATCCTGAGGCTCCCCTCATCTGACCCTCAGCACCAAACCCTTCCCATCATTCCTCAAGGAGGACCTTATTCCAGGAAGGGCCCCAGTGACTCTCCAAAGCTCTTCAGTCAGCCTGACTCTCCAAAGCTCTTCAGTCAGCTCTTGCAGCCTGGCATGAGTCAGCCCACCCCCCACCCCCATGTGGTTTAAAGCAGTCATTTGCTGTTTCTCGGAATTCTGTGGACCAGCTAGGCCTGTCATCTGGGTGGTCCTGCTCCCCTGCAGAAGGCATCAGCTGAGACCACTCAGGCTGGGAGCTTGTGATCTGGGAGCCTGACCAGGGCAAGAATGTCCAAGATACTTCCCTAGGGTCTCTAGGGCCTCTGCTATAGCAACTAGAGGGTCTCCTCTCACACAGTACCTGGTCTGTCCAGGGTGGACAGGGCTTCTTATTGTTTTACTTTATTTTATTACTTTTGGAGACAAGTTCTCACTCTGAACCTCAGGCTGGCCTCCAACTCGTGATTCTCCTGCCTCAGCTTCCCAGGTGCTGGGATTACAGGGCTGCGCCGTTGCACTAGGCTGCAGCCGGACCCCTTCAGATTGCTGTGCCAGGCCCTGAGCAAGCGAAAGCACGAGCTGCCAGGTGCCAGTCTGGAGTGGATGCAGCCGCACTGTGTTGGCCCGAGGAAGCCTCAAAGCAAACTCCACCTCGAGAAGTGAGGGGAGGAAAGCGGGCTTCGCCTCTGCTGGGAGGAGCAGCGCGGGCGTTCAGGGACCAGAGGGGCTGTGGCAGCTGTCCTTCCAGCACTGCCACAGTGAGCGCTCTCCGTGGGCCTCCATGTGCTTCCTGTGGGCAAACGAGCCGTCGGCACACAGACACTAAGGCAATGCTCTTCCTCGTAGGATTCTTATCTCCACGTCCAAGCAGACTTGCATCTGGTTACTGGGGACTTTTTCATTGGAAAATGGCAGAAGACTAATTTTACCTGACTTAAGTAAAAAGCAGGATTCTTTATACATTGGGAAATTCAGGGGTATTCCAGCTTTGGGCATCCTGTTGCTTTGACACCAGCAGTGTCACTGGGAAAGTGGCACACTCTTCCCTTTCTGCGGTGCTGTCCACTGCATGTGCTTTGTTCCCTCATGCTCAAGCAAGTTTTTTCTATACAATGCAGAGATGGCCACCAACTAGCCTGGTGACGTGTCTCAGGGATGAGACTTAGCATGGTTGTGAGCTCAAGCCCCAGCACCACAAAAAAGATGGCAACCAGCAACTCCAGACCTGCATCCCGATCAGTTCACAACCCGCAATGGGAAAGATTTGCTAGCCGGGCGTGGTGGCGCAGGCCTGTAATCCCAGCACTCGGGAGGCTGAGGCAGGAGGGTTGCTGTGAGTTCGAGACCAGCCTGAGCTACAAAGTGAGCTTAAGGCCAGCCTGAACTGCACAGTGAGACCCTGTCTCAAAAAAGACAAAAATAAAATAAAATAAAAAAATAAAAAAGAAAGATTTGCTTCCTTCCATTCCCCAGTGTTTTCAGCTAAAGCCCAGGACTATGTCATAATGGACCAGATCAGAATGATCCAGTGCCAGATTCAATCAGTGACTCTGCGTATGTACTTCTGAAGCGAGAATCCAACCACTGTGACTCCGATTCGCTAGGTCCGGGTAGTGTGCCCATCAGCTAGAGGAAAGAAAATGGCAGAGTGATTTCCACTGTAGAGCCATATGCAGTAAAAGCTGGGGTGAGGCCGAGGAAAGCCTCCCAGGAGGAAAGCAAATGGTGCTGCCGAGAGGTGGCGGCGTGCTCTTGTGAGGAGAGGCTGAACCCAGCACAGCAGAGGGCTGCTGCCCTCGCTGATGTTTGGCAAAGCAAAGACACAAACAACCATAGGGGACTGGCTGGGCACGAGAACTTCCCTTGTTCTGACTTTCAGAGTGAAGCTCTTCACACAGTTCACTCCAGGGCTTTCGCTGATATTGTGGACACAAAAATAAAAAATAATCCTTCAAACACACATTTCACACATTACCCAGTGTTGGGAGCCGTGGAAGCTGGAAAACTGGTCAAATGTGTGTAAGGGGGACGGGGCCTCAATGCCTAAAGCAGACAAGCTACCTCCGCCCTGAGACAAGCATCCTGCCTGGTTAATGTCAGCTGTTGGCCGCTAGGCAGCCTCGTGTCAGACGCTACCAACTTTGCAGAGGTATGAATAAATGTCTGTGTGGTGGGGGTCATCTCGCCAGCCGTGCAGAGGAGTCACCACCTAAGCCAGCTCTTGTCTTCTTGCCTTATCTTCTCCTCTTTCTTGCTGCCGTTTCTCCCCAGGTACAATGGATCACACCGAGACCAATGGACCCCTACAATCCACTTGTAGGTAAGGATAAGAGGAGCCGGGGAGATGGCTCAGTGGAATAAGCGCTTCCCTGGTAAGTGCAAGGGCCTGAGTTCAATCCCCTGTTCCACCAAAAAAAAAAAAAAAAAAAAAAGGTAAGGACAGGATAGGACACTCCACTGCCTCAACAGAAGACAGTTTTTCAGGCCATAGTGCTCACTGTGCTCCAGGGGAAAGGCTTCCAGATACTGAGATAGTGTAGAGAAGAGAGTGGCAATCACGTCTCTGAGCCTTCCTTGGCTTTTCACATGGGTCTTTGCTTCTATTCCTTTTTTTTTTTTTTTTTTTTTTTTTTTTTTTTCCTGTAGTGGGGTTTGAACTCAGGACTTAGAGCTTGCCTTATAGGTGCTTAACCCACTGAGCTATCTCCCCGGCCCTTTGCTTTTATTCCTATCACCTATGTATTTGGAGTAACAGGCAGGTCTTTGCTATTAGGCAATAGGCTTGCAAATCACAAATTCATGACATTTAAAGCTGAAAGAGATCATAACTCTTTTCTGTGAAGGAGATTACTAACTTTCCCTCAAAATCCATTGTCCTCTTCCACAAAGGTGGACTTGTCTGCTAGAACCATGGTACCTAGAATAAGGAGTACCCCTTTATTTCCCATACCCCTTTGCCATTAAGGTTAGCTATGTGACTAATTCTGACCAATAAACTGAGAGTACATACATCCCATTACAGCTTCTGCTCTCTATATCTTTGTCCCTTTATCCTTCTGTGTCTCTTCTTTGTTCTTATTTACTGGAAATTTGATGGAATTGCCACCATGTTGGACCATGAGGATGAGGACAACCCAGGGAAGGTGATTATAAAAGGGAAGATTCATAGGTCCCTAATCAGGTAGGCAAAGCTACAGGACCCCATCAGATATTATGGGAACAAAAAACTAAGCATTTATGATATGAAAGCCATAATTGCTTTGGGCTTCTATTTCCTTCCATCAAATCTGATCATAAGTAATGACACATGCTCTTTTCTAACTTTCCCAACCCCTCCCACACACACACACAAAGGCTGGGCTCCTTTCTAAAACAGCGAACAGAGGGGCCCTGTGCAGAGTTCACCCCTGGAGCAATGGGGACCTGTTCCCTCTTGAAGTCACCTCATCTCTGGAAGAGATTTATGATTCCAGCATTGCAAAGATACAGTTGTGGAGTCTGATCAAAGCCAAGCTTCCCACCCAGGAGGCTGAGGGGCACCAGGCAGACAGTGCGTGGACGTCCACTCCTGGCTCTCTCTGTCTCCCTCACAGGCTCTGCTGGCTTTCCTCCTTCACACCAATCTAAAGAGACCCTGGAATGAAAAAAATAAAGAGACACTGGAAAAATTGCCCACCACCTGCAAAGCCTAGGCCCCGGTCTGTTCTTTTTTTTGGTCTGTTCATTTTTTTTGATCTGTGATGCAATGTATCGTGCTTCAGTACAGCTCAGACACCTTAAATATGGAGAAAATCCTCAAAATTCAAAAACAGCTTACACACTTGAGAACATTCTCACACACAGTCATTTTTCGTGTGTTAGATGAACTCATAAAAAGCAATAGTAATTACAGAGCTTCCTTTACAGAAACTTAAAAGAAATACATAAGATATAATATGAAAGTAAAAATTAAAATTAGGAGCAAAAGAATAAAAACAAAAAGAAGCAAGCCATAAAATATAATTGGACTAATAGATATAAATCAATATGCACATACTGTGTGGATACCTTCCTGTCATTTATAAATTATTTATTCATTTATTGCAATATACTGGAAATCAAACCAAGATTCTCATGCATGGTAGACAAGCACTCTACCACCGAGCTATGTAATATAATCTGAAAATACCCTGAATGTTTAATTTTAAAAACTTATTACAGGGACTGGGGAGATAGCTTAGTAGAATAAGTGCGTGCCTGGCAAGCGCAAGGTCCTGAGTTCAATTCCAGTAGCACACACACACACACACACACACACACACACACACAAACTTATTGCAGAGCCAGGGATATAGCTCAGCAGCACCACAGCTGCCTGGCAAGCTAAGTTCAATTCCTCCTACAAAAAAAAAAAGCATTACAGTAATAGATACATCGTAACTTTTTTAGAGTACGTCCCTTTGCTCTGAAGGCTCTTACCCTTCTTGCCACTTTCTGAAATAGTTGAGGAAGGACCTCCTTCCTGACAATTTTCAGTTGTGCTATCACAGCCACCGCAGTGTCCTGAGTTGATTCAAAACATTTAACTCTCAAGGTTATTTTAACTTTTAGAAGTAGCCAGGAGCCCCATGGTGCCCCATCCAGTGAAGAAGGAGAGTGAGGAAACACCGTAATGCTGGTTTTTCCCCATGTATTTGGTGCAGGGTCTCACTATGCAGCTCGGACTCGTGGTGACTTGGGTACCTGTGGAGAGTCTGGGCAGCGTGTGGTACCGGGGATGGAACCCAGGTCCTTGACCGGGCCCACGCAGGTGCCTAGACTGCTGAGCTATCTCTGTGGCTGACTGGAATGTTATTTATTTATTTATTTATTTGTTTGTTTGTTTGTTTGCTTATTTTGCAGAACCAGGGACTGAACTCAGGCCCTTGCACATGCCAGGGAAGCGCTTATTCCACAGAACCATCTCCCCAGCCCCTCAGAATGTTTTTTAAAGCCTGTCTTTCTATTGGATGACACTTGGCAGCCCACTTTTGGTAACTGAAGAAGGCACAAAACAAGTCTCCTAGCCCTGCTTCAGAAAGCGTCAAGAACAATGAGGTAAGTGTAGGTAAAGCAGGGGAGGCTGATCAATGACAATATATCTTTTATTGTAATACTTTTTAAACAATCACCATACCTCTGCATTTTCAGTGCCCTTTGTATGATCCCAGCCCTGCACTTGCTAAGTGCTTTTTCTTCAGAAGACCCTGAAATAAGCAGGGGATGCTGCAGAAATGAAACCATCCTGAGCACCTCTGCTGACACATCATCACTAGTGCATAGACTGCAGATGAAACTCAGGGAGGATAAGGCCCATTGCAAGGTCCACAGGTTCTGGGCAGTGGGATCCGGCCCTGACCCACCCTCCCTGCCCAGGCTTTACGCCTCACTCCTTTGGATAGATTATTTATTGGCTCACAATGCTGGGGCCAGAGATGGCTCAATGGTATAAGCACTTCCTTGGCAAGTATAAGGGCCTGAGTTCAATTCCTGATTCCACCAAAAAAGAAAAATGCTTTTTCTTGTCTTTTGTTTTGTTTGTTTGTTCAGTGGTATGAGGATTCAATCCAGGGCATTCTACCACTGAGCTCCATCGCCAGCTCATTTTGAGACAAGGTCTTGCCAAGTTGCCCAGGGTGGCCTTGGACTTCTGGTTCTTTTGCCCCAGCCTCTAAGTATCTGGGATTGTAGGGATGTACCATCACACTCAGCTTTCCCCTGACCCTTTCCTGACTCTGGTGTCATTTCCTCCACATCTCAACTTCAGCGTCACCTTCTTGGTGAGCCCGTTCTTTTTTTTTTTTTTTTTTTTTTTTTTGATGGAACTGGAGATTGAACTCAGACCCTTGCACTTGCCAGGCAAGCACTTATTCTACTGAGCCATTTCCCTGGCTCCGGTGAGCCTGTTCTTGATGCCCAGCTAGAACAGGCTCTGACCTCTCTCGTGATTGTGCATAGCAAACTCTTTCCTGCTTAGCGGGGTTCAGGGTCCATAGCTCATGTTTGGTTGCTATATTCATTCACATTCCTCTCCCTCCCGTAGACAGCACTGTACCTATCTGCTGTATCTGCAGCAACTGAAACAAAGCCCGCCACATCCGGGGCTCACACATGTGTGAGCGAGCAACAAGCTGCTAGTGCTCAGGACCATTCTGCCTTCCAGTGCTCATCATAGCTGGGACCAAAGGAACCTCAGAGCCCCTCTCACCTCATCCTTTGTCACCAGGGAAGCTGATCAGGAAAGACTCCAGATACACTCACCGGAAGGAAGATAGCCTCTTTGATAAACGGTGCTGGAAAAACTGGCCCTCCACACATGGAAGATTAAAATTATACCCGTATCTTTCACCAGATATTAAATTAAAATCAAAATGAATCAGAGATGTAAATATTAAAACAGAAACATTAAATCCACTGGAAGATAGACTAGATAGAACTTTTAATGACATTGGTGAAGGCAAAAAATTTATAAACAAAACTCCACTCATGGGGCTGGGGAGATGGTCAGTAGCATAAGAGCTTAGGCACCTGGCAAGCACAAGGGCCTGAGTTCAATCCTAGTACTGCAAAAAAAAAAAAAAAAAAGACTATATAAAGAACTCAAAAAATCAGACCCCCCAAATTCAAAGACCCAATCAACAAATGGGCAACTGAGTTGAATGCACACTTCTTGGATGAAGAAGTACAAAAGCAAATATATATTTTATTTATTGGTAATGTGTTTGGTACAGGCTTTCACTATCAGCGTGGACTCATAATGACCCTCCTGTTTTCAGTGCCCCCAGCACTGGGATTACAAGCATGTGCCCGCTTGCCCAGCCTCGGTGGCCGGCTCAGTGACCCCAAGGTTGGGCTGGCACAGCATGAGGTACCAGAGATTTGAACTCTTATCCCTGCGCTTGCTTAAGCAGGTGCTTCGTCCAAATAAATATATTTTAAAACATCCAACATCACCGGTCATTTGAGAGATTCAAGTTAGAATTGAGATTCCTCCAGAAAGAACGGCTCATAACAAAAATGCTAGCAGTGCTTCAAGGGAAAAGACTCCTCCACTGTTGATGGGAGTGTAGGCCGGTGGAACCACTGTAGAAACCATTGTGGAGATTCATGAACGAGCTAGGACTAGAGACCCGATTGAAAGAATTACACTCATCATAGCACAGTGATAGATGCAGTCATGTTTATAGCAACATGGTTTATTAAAAGCCAAATCTCCCATCAACTGGTGAACAGATAAAGGTGTGTTTTTTAATACAATGGAGTACTACCCTGCTGTAAAGAAGGATAAGCTCACCACATTTCTAGGTAAATGGATGCACCTTGAGAACATACTCCGGGGGGGCTGGGGAGATGGCTCAGTGGAATAAGTGCTTCCCTAGCAACTGCAAGGGCCTGAGTTCAATCCCTGGTTCCGCCAAAAAAAAAAAAAAAAAAAAGAGAGAACATACTCCTAAGTGAAATAAATCAGACACACGTAAAAACTATACTGTTTTTCTGGTGTGAGAAACTGAAAGTGTAAATAAGAACCAAAATGTATAATAGGTATGATGAAGTAGAAAAACAAAGTTCAAATGGGGAGGCAAACAAAGCAGGAGAGAAGGGAAAAGTAAAAGAACATGAGAAAAAGAGGAAAAAGTGGAAGCAGAACTCCTGTAAAGGGGGAGGGAAAGAAGGGTTGAAGGGAGGATAGAAAATGGGAGAGAAAAGAATCATGTTAGTCACGTAGAGGCATAAATTCTCGATGATGGCTGCAAAGATTATGTATATCTAAAATGCACCGATAAACTCTGACTGGAGAAAAAAAAAAAAGAAAAAGGGGAAACTGAGGTCAAGTCGAGCAACAGACGCGTCAGGGCCTCAGGGTGGTGAGACGCTGCGCGGAGCCCTGGCCCTAGGCCAAGAGCCTGCACCAGCAGGTTGTGCCAGCTGTGTCAGGGTTTGTATCTGGCAAGGATAAAGTAAAGCAGGAGGGGCCCAGAGTGTGGGAGGAGTGGAGAGGCCCGCGCCTGCCCCCGCCCGGGAAGCAGTCCCTCACTCCCCTGCCTGGGCAGTAAACACGATCCCATCCAGCCCGGGCCAGCTGCACGCAGAGGGGCCCAGGGAGGCAGGTGATGGCTCCTGCCCAGGTCTTGGGAGGTGTCTCTTCCCAGTACACAGAGAAGAGAGGGGGACATCAGTGTCTTCCCAAATCTGCTCCCAGAGTGGACCATGCTGAAGCCCAGAGAGAGCTAGGCCAGCTTGTGACCGGTGGGGCCTCTCTCGGCTCCCTGTGCCAGCCAGGAGAGCAGGGAGAAAGGTAGGGGCAGCACTGCCCCAACAGGAAAGGCTCCCTGCTGTCTCCCTGCTGGACCAGCAGGAGAACAAAGGCTGGGACCTGCGGGGCAACGCAAGACTGTGGTGCAACCAAGAGGGCAGCTGCTCTCCTGAGCTGCCAGCCTGGCTCTGGCCCTCCCACCACCTCTCACTCCCTCCCCTTCTTCCTCAGCTCTGACTGCCTCAGCTCATTCTGGTGCTCCTGCTAACGTTCCTTCTTGACCCTTCTCAGCCCCACTAACTCCTCAGAGCACTGTAGGTCTTTTCTCTTCATCATTAGGTTACTCCTCTAGAGGCTTAGGCCAGAGCCAGAAGGGACTGGCTCCCAGAGTCCCAATATATCAAATAGTGAAAATCAGAAAGGGAATTCAGAGTACAGTAAGCCCTACCAGAGGCAGTGTCCCCACCTTGCTTCAGGTTTAAAAAGGGAAAGAATTGAAGCAGGGATGAGAGGCCCGAGTGGCTCCCCAGCCCGGGTCAGGCTGGTGGCGTGGATCCCTACCTCAGGTCTGGCTCTGAAAGGTCCATAGAGGGCTAGTGCTTGGAAGGGGCTGGCTAGAAGCCTGACCTTGCCCCTGCATGGGGGGCGGCTTCAGTCCCAGCATGGGGGAATCTTGGGAGTCTTGAAAATATCTTACTCTATTCACAGTAGAGTAACTTCAAAGAGGACTACTGAGGTTCAGTAACTTTGGAGGTAATTAACCTTGTTTGACCAGTTTTTAGATGATGAGTGTGTTTGTTGCAGAGTTGAGCAGAAATCTGACCCGAGGTCTGAGCTAGGGAAAGGAAACAGACACAACGGAGGTGAACAGCAGAGCTCTTAGCCTGCTTTCAGACAACTCCAGGCCCAAGGGAAGAGTCAGCGCTTTTAATGAATAGCCTTTGGGTCCCTGTTAGGATCTCAGTTCTCTGTACCAGCCAGGCGAGCAAGGAGAAAGGTAGGAAAAACACTGCCCGAACAGGAAAGGCTCCCTGCTGTGTCCCCTGCTGGAGAGAGGGTAAGAGAGTAAACGGTACAGGGTAATCAACAACCAGCTGTAACAACTCTTTACTTCATGCTTGCGTTGTATGAAGTATTATAGATAATCCAAAGTGATTTAAATATACAGCAGGCTACACTCTACAGAAGGAACTCAAGCACTGGGGTATTTGGGGTGTCTTTGAAAGCACCGTGGCTGTGAGGGGCAACTGCAGTTTAAAATGATTTTGAGTGTTTCCACAGCGCAGCCCAGGGCAACCCAGGACCGGGTGGGTCCTACAAGGCAGCAGTTGCTCTCCCTTGCCAGCAGGCACTATGGACAGAATCCCAGCAGCTGCAAGACGGTTACTGCCAGCAGCCAGGAGTGACTCACAGGGCGTGGGAGGCAGGAAGGCTTGGGTGTCTCCCTGTGTAAAAGCCTGGCGTCATCAAAAGGAGCTTGGGACCTGGCCTGGGAGCTGGCCCAACCTGCCTGTCTCCTCTGGGCCTCTCTGTCTGTTGCGAGACGTCACCGGGGCTCAGGCTCTGGATCAGAGCCACATGGACAAGTTTTGTGCCAGCTCCAGTAGACTGATGTCTCTGGTTGTTCAAAGAGGAGGCAGGGAGCCATTAGTACCATTTGGTTGATGTCGCGGGGCTACTGTGTCTCTCAGGCTCCTCCCTTGCGCTGATGAATGCATTCCTTCCATTGGAATCACAGGCAGAGCAGGGTCACTGCACACAGAGTCCAGGCTTTCGGGGAGAGGAAGGACATACGTCCGCCTCAGGCCGCAGCCCTCACCCTCTGCGTGGCTGCAGACAGGGCTTCTTCCCAGCCAGTTCCAGCACAGGTCCTCCTGGTCTGGCCAGGTTGGCTCAGAACAGGCCCAAGCAGAGTTCGGCGCACTGTTCCCAGCGCAGGTTGGGAAGGACAGGGACAGGAAACACTAGGGAAGCCAGAGGATCGCTGGGAGGCAGAGTCCAGTCCCAAGCTGATAAGCAGCTCTGAGGCCCCCTGAGAATTTCCATCACCACTTCCTGCTTCCTCCTGGAGTGGACCCGGCTTCTCCAGCGCTATAGTGGCTGGCCTTGGCCCCTGCTTAGCTCAGGGAGCTGGGCGTGAAGTCTTGCCTGCTTGCAGTGTGGATTTCAGTTATTCTGTGCCTCCGTTTCTTTATCTGTAGAATGAAGAACATTTATAGCACTGGGTTCAATCTTATAAAGGATAAGGAAGGAATTTGGAGCCACAGTCCCCCAGAAGCTGAGAAGAAGGCCTTATCTTGGAGGAAAAGAAAAAAAAAGATCTTTTCAAATGTAGTTTAAATTTCATAATGGATTAGTGAGCCAATAACCCAGTATAACTGATGTTCTTACTTAGAGAAGGGAACTTAGGACCCACAGACAAAACAGATATGCAGAGAGAACTGCACTTGGGATGGGAGGTAAGGGTTACAGGTGTACCCGGCCCCACCAGAGCTCAGTGACATGGGAAGGTTGGCCCGGCACCTTTGGGGACATGCCTCAGCAGGCACCTCTGGACTCATGAGAGATCAATTTGTTTTAAGCTACCTTGTTTGAGATGATTGTTAAGGCAGCCCTGGGAAATCAGGACAGGGATGTCTACCGGGAATAGACCCGCCTGGTGCGCAGTGGGCCTCGCCTGGTGGTGCCTGCCCCTGGCGCTTCTGGTGCGGTTCCTGTGTCCAGCCTGGCTCCTCCAGCTGGCGCTGAGACACAGTGTCTTCCTGACTCATGGCCTTCAGTGCCTCTTTCCTCCCAGCCTCTGGGTCCACAGCCGCACCTGGCCACCGAGGGCCAACCATGCCACCAGACAGGTAAGGGCAGATGGAGCTCGTAGAGGTTGGCTGAAAGCAGCCCCAGAGGGACTGGCTTTGTCCAGTGTCAAGGTCACAGAAGGGCGGGGCCCTCAAGCCCCTCTGCATTCTTGGCAGGAGACCCTGGTGGGGGGGCTGCATCCCCTCTGCTCACAGGCTGCCTTCGCTTGGATGGACTGCACTCCAGGCACTTCAGTCACTCTTCCAATCGCTCTTGGAGGAGCCATTGTCCCAGGGGCAGAGTCAAGGCTAGAGTTGAGGAAACTGAGGCAGACAGAGCTCACAGGACTGGTGAGGATCAGAGCAGGACTCATATCCAAATGCGCCGGCAGGGAGCCTGGCCCTTATCGTCCACTCCCTGCATGGATACAGTGTATGAAGGGCAAGACTGACACCAGCTGTGAGCGTTCCTGTGGTCTCCCAGGGTCAATCAGCGCAACAGGGCTGAGGCCTGCGATTAGATCTGCCGAGCAAGCGTCTGTCACCTTCCTGGGCCAGGACATGTGCAGAGCACCAGCTGCCCCCATATCAACCCCACAGCCTTATCTCAGAGGAGCCCACGAGGATGTGCAAGGCCTGAGCAGGTGGAGACTCCATCGCTGATAACCCAGCATGTATCTCTTTGTGCCCTCCCATCCCCTTGCCAGGGCAGCTCTGCAGCTGGGAGCCCTTGTTCCATCACACCCCGTCTCCCTCCCTCAGCCATCCCTCTCCTCTCTCTCTCCTCCCCACTCATCTCCTAGCTTGTTCTTGCTACCAGCTGTCCTACTTCTTGCCTTGAGCTCAATGTTCCCCAAAAGAGGAATGGCCTGGCTGAGCTCATTTTCCCAGCAGGGAGCCTGAGGGGCCTGTGAATCAGCTCACAGCCTGGTCCCCACCCATGGTGGGGTGGGAGTCATGGCACCACCCATGGCAGCTTCTGAACGGGAAGCTGTGGGAGTGGCAGGCACGTTGAGGCTGGCAGCTTAAACTTCAGGGTGCGTCCTTCAGGCCCCAACTCTCCTGATAAACTGTAGAAGCCAGTTCTTGCTCACAGGTCCCGTCCACCCACAAGAGACCTCGAAGCTCAACCCAGGCTGTGCCTGTGGGGCATAGGCCACCACTCCTTGGAGTGCCCGTGGCAGGCATGACCAATCCCTCCATTCCACTGGCCGAGCACAAATGCAGACTCATTCTTGCTCCATTGTTAATGGTGACTGTTTCTACCGACAGAAAGAGCAAGATGGGATGCAATGATCTCTTGGTGGCTCGGGGCCCTGGCGTGACTAGAGTGAGTCAGCCGCACTCCTCACCTGGGTGGATCACAGGCCAGGGACCGGGCTGGAACAGTGATCAGTGCCCTGGGAGAGGTTGTGGTTACTTCTGAGCCTTTGGACATTGGCCTCAGCCAATGTCTGTGGGGGAGCCCAGACTAAGGATAAGGTTGAGATGAGGTGCTGATTTACTGGCCCTGGGTTTGAAGTTTATCTTTTGACCTCCTTTTGTCTCTGTCTCTGCTGCGAGTCAAACAGGCAGCCCCCTCTCATCCCACAGGTACCCCTAGTGTTTTGGTTTTGCATAACTGAGATTGAACTCAGGCCCTTGCGCTTGCCAGCGAGTGCTTATTCTACTGAGCTATCTCCCCGGCCCCACTCCTAGTGTTTTGAGAAGGTTCCAAAGCATCAAACCCAGGCCGGGGAGATGGCTCAGTGGAATAATTACTTCCCTGGCAAGTGCAAGGGCCTAAGTTCAATCCCCGGTTCTGCCAAAAAATAAATAAATAAACAAAGCATTGAACCCAAAGACATGTGGGCCAGTGTGTGTCTGTCTAGGGAGATGCTCAATACATGACAAGGCGACCTTCCTAGGAGTGAGGTAACTCAGACGCAGTCCTGACTGAGTCCCTTCTGCACTTAAGCTACTTACTCACTCAGCACTTTGTAAAGTCCCAGTTCAAAGTCCCGAGTGAAAGACCTGATGAACGAATCTGACCCAAGGAGGACACAGAGCTTTCATTGTGGTGCTTGTAAATGATCTGGATATATATGTTTGTTTGCTTCCTTGTATCTCTTCTGAGCTCCAGTGGTTACCCTGTGCCCATTTATAAAAGGGGTTTGGAAGGTGCAGACAGGAAGGGCTCAGCAGGCAGTTGGTAGACAAGGGGAGGTGGAAGAGGCTATGGATCAAAGATCCCATAATTCCAGTTACATCATAGTAACTCCAATCTACGCCATACTAAAAATAAGTAGTAGCATTTGCCCTACATTTACTATGCCTGAGTATTTGTGGATCATTCTATTTTATATATATATATATATATATATATATATATATATATATATATATATATATTATATATATATTTTAAAGTAAAACAATCCAATACAGATCAGCAGTCCACAATCGAAGTAAGTTATCCACAGAAGTTGTTGACTTGAGCCATTCACAGTTCATTATGTTAATATAACTTTAATTTACATGCGTCTGTTTTTATACTTTTCTGCTGGATGGTTAAGACCAAGTTAAAGCAAGACCTATATAAAAAGGTATTCTTTTTTTTTTTTTTTTTTGTGGAACCAGGGATTGAACTCAGGCCCTTGCACTTGCCAGGAAAGCGCTTATTCCACTGAGCCATCTCCCTGGCCCCTCGTTCTATTGACTTCATGGCAACACCACATATAATTACATGTGTATTTTACAGGTGAAAAAAAGAGCAGCTTAAGGATGGCCCAAGGACACTTCACTAAGAAGCAGCAGACAGTGTTTGGGCTTCGGGCTGTGACTTCGGGCCTGGAACCCTATTTTTGGCAGAACCGGGGATTGAACTCAGGCCCCTGTGCTTGCAGGCCTGGAACTCTTGCATCCAAGGCTGGTCTGCTTTCTCCTGCTGTCACGAGGTCCCCAAGTCTTGGGCAGAGCAAGCAGGTGCCTCTGCAGCTTGTGTGTCCATGTGACCCCAGAAGCCTGCAGGCTGAACAGTGTCAGCTACACGGCCTGGCAAAGGAATGGTCCAGACCATGCACTCCACACTCAGGGCAGTGAGGAGAGGAAAAGTGTTCAGCAAGGAAAGGAGAAGCAGACACCATGCGTCAGGCGCACAGCACAGCGCCACGCACAAAGCAGCACAGGATTCTGCCGAGATGAGGCTCCTGGGAACGAGGCTGGGCCGCAGCTTCTGGGGAAGTTGAGCTGGCCATCTGGCTCCCAACTTGAACAGGGGGGTGGCTATCCAAGTGGACAGATATCTAGAGCTTGAGTTTTGTGCCCTTTTGCATACCTAATGTATCCAAAAACCATATTAAAAAGAGGTGAAGGCACCGTAGAAGATTGAATATTTATTAGGAAAAATGAGGCAGACTTGGTTTAAGAAAAGAAAATAGGGGTTGGAGGTAGGTCACAGTAGTAGAGTATGTGTGAGCTCTGGGTCCCGATCCCCAACACCATACAGAAGATGGGGGAAAGGGAGGGAGGAGAATGGGAAGGAGGGAAGGAGGGACAGAGAGAATGGGCAAAGATGGTGGTCTCCCTGGAAGTTCTAACACGCAGGATCCCCCCCATGCTGGCCCCTTCCTAGAGCCTCACACCACACGTCTCAGGAGTTCCATGCCTAGTGGGCAATGTCACCTGCCCAGGCACGCCATACTGGTCCTTGCTCTCGGGATTAACTGATGCTCTACTCATTTATCCTTTCCATATACACAGACCATGGGGAGGCCGTGGTGTGCCAGGTACCGGATTGTTCAAGCAGACCCCCAGGAGCTCTTGCCCTCTGGTTTCTTTCATACCCATGGATGACAATAGCATTTGAGTTCATTATTTTTTAAAAATTTATTTAAGTTTTACTTATTTTTGCAGAGGTAAGACTGAACTCCAGCTCTAATAAAATCCGAGGAAAGTGTTTCACCACTGAGCTACACCATCCCTGACTATAATTATTTAAAAATATTCAGTAAAGTTGGGCTTGTGGCCAAGGCAGAAGGGTCATCACAAGTTTAAGGACAAGCTGGCTATATAGTGAGTTCAAGGTCAGCCTGAACTGCATAGAGAGACCCTGTCTAATAAAATAAAGGGTTGGGAAATGGTAAAATACTTGCCCAGTTTTGTTTTGTTTTATTCTTGTTGGTTTTGTTTCGTGGTTTTGGCTGGCTCAGGTTGCCTTCAGGGCAGGTCTGGTAAGGCTTGAGGATCTGGAGATCTGAACCACATCATCTGATTGCTTTGTTTAATCAGTCGCTTAAACAACTGAGCTAATGGGCAGGCTCTGCCCTCCCTTTTTTTTTCTCTGGTACCAGAAATTGAACTCAGAACCTTGAGCTTGCCAGGCAGGCACGTAAGCTGCTGAGCCATCTCCCAGGCCTAACATTCTTGAAGCACTGAATTGGATCCCTGATGCCACAAAACAATAATAAATAAAACAGAAAGGAGTGAGGTGTGAAGGGCAGGATGTGTGTTCATACTAAGTAGCCTTGGAAGGCTTCGTGGAGAAGATAGTATTTTGGTGAAGATGGGAAGGAGGATCTGGGAGGGCAGTGTGCAAATGCCTGGGAAGCCTTGTGTCTCAGTGACTTTTCTCTTTGTGGGGACAAAATACCTAACACCCAAAGTTAAAGGAGAAAAGGTTTATTTCAGCTCGTGGCGTGGCAGAGCAGCATGCAGCAAGCCGCAGCAGGACCAGCAAGTGTGAGCCTGCCTTTCTCTTTTATCCCATCCAGGCCACACGCCACATCCAGGGCTGAGTTTATATCTTCAATAAATCCATTTAGCCACACCTAGAACTATGGTAACACACACACACACACACACACACACACACACACACGCACAATCTCAGTGTCGCACACCTTAGAGCCAGCCAATTTGGAAAAGCCACACCTACGAGTGCTTGAGGCACTGGGGGGACACCTAGCTTCAAGCCACAAGAGGCTGGATCTCCTGAAGGAAGCAGGAAGGGAAGAGGTGCAGTGGCTAGAGGGGAGTCTCAGGGAGGAGCCCTGGGAGAGCCAGAAAGCTGGTGACTACAGGGCTTCACCTTGCTTCTGCTGAAAAGGAGCTCTCAGAGGGCTGAGGATCAATGGGATGTGACTTAACTACTCTTCTCTCATTTTTGGGAAAAAATATATGACACTCAAATTAAAGAAGGAAAGGTTAGCCGGGCGTGGTGGCTCATGCCTGTAATCCCAGCACTCAGGAGGCTGAGGCAGGAGGATTGTTGTGAGTTCGAGACCAGCCTGAGCTAAAAAAAAAAAAAAAGATAAAAATAAAATAAAAGAAGGAAAGGTTTATTTAGCTCACAGTTTGGGGAAGTTTCAGTCCATAATCAGCTGGCTCAACAGTAAGGTGGCATGGCTGAGGGGCATGGCATGGCGACAGCTGATGGCAGCAGAAGACAGAAGAAGCAATGAGAGCAAAAAGGGAGGAGCAGCAGCGGACAGCAAGCCTCTTTTTCTCCCATATTTGTACACAAGCTCCCTACTTTAGGGTGAGAGTAGCACTTACACCCATAATCCTAGCATTGGAGTGTAAATCAATCAAAAACTCTAGAAGCCTACACCATGACTGTATGAGGCTTGGAGGGACATGTAGACAAAAAAAAAAAAAAAAAAAAACCCATAACAGACTGCCACTGGCCAGGCAGAGATGGAGACACAGCGTACGGGGGAATCCAGAAGAAATCTTGCTTCCTGTACCTGCTTTGCTTCTTTGGTTTGGCGAGTGGTGTGGACCTTGACCTGCCAGACCAGAGAGGTGGCACTGTGGAGCCAACCAGGAGAGGCAGGAGGAGGGTAAGGAACAGTCCGGCCTCTCTGGCCAGGGAGTAGGAAGGCCTCTACCGAGAGCCCTGCACAGAATGGACCCTGCTTCTGAAGGCTTCCCAGGGAAGTGACAGCTGCCACCAAAGTTCTTGAGCCCCTCCAGACTGCAGCAGAATGAGACCAGCCTTAGGACATATCTCTCTCAGGCCCCAGGATTGCTGACCCCAGGGGTGGTAGCCCTTGCTGAGGAGAACTTGTGGATATGGGACAGGCTCAGAGATCCCTGTTCTAGCAGGACAAGTCTCTCAGGAGGGACAGTATAGTAGAGGGTCCCCGACTCCACAGCCCACCATAGAGTTTGTGCACAGCCAGCCCCCTGAGGGAGGATGTTGTCCCTCCTTCAGGTCTCTACCTTCTCTGTCATCTTACAGCTGCTCTCTGCATCTCTCACATGGGGCCTGGGCTTCCAAGGAGCTGGGTCCAGAGGTACTGACCACTCACCATCGCTTCCTCCCTGAGGCGTGGCACGGGAGGCTGACACCTGCTTACGGGTACAACCCAGGTTGCCTGCTGTTTTGTCTCGTCCTCACTGCCCTGCCCAAGGAACCATGCCAAACCTCACATTTGACAATGAAAAAAGGAAGGAAGGAAGGAAGGAGATGAAAGAAAGAAAGAAAGAAAGAAAGAAAGAAAGAAAGAAAGAAAGAAAGAAAGAAAGGGCAAGGAAAGGAAAGGAAAGGAAAAGAAAAGAAAAGAAAAGAAAAGAAAAGAAAAGAAAAGAAAAGAAAAGAAAAGAAAAGAAAAGAAAAGAAAAGAAAAGAAAAGAAAAGAAAGAAAAGAAAAAAGATGCAGACTCCGAAAGGCATCTTCTGCCCTGCTGTGGGCATTTTCCCAGGTGCCGGTCCCCCTCTGGCATCCTCGACCGTTGAGGCAGGCACTCCCTCCTGCTTGCCCACCCAGCCCACGCTGCCCCCTCCTGTGCCCCATGGCCTCCTGCCCCCAGGACATCACTCAGAGCCTCAGCCTTTGCTGTGCCTCTGCCCAGCATGCGCATTTCCTTCAGCACCATCAGCTAAACATCTGCATAGTCCTTTATATTTACTGGAGTCTATAAAACACTGAGTTCTCAAAAACTCCTGTAGGACAGGTCACTTGTCCTCCCTTATAACTGAGAAGATGACTTACCTAAGGTCACACACTTCACAGGTGAGGGGCCGGAATTCATGCCTTAGCCTTCAGGCCCGAGCGCTCTTCTTGCCTGTCCAGGGTTCCGAGCCTTGCCCAGCTCTGATTAGATGTGAGAGGACCACAGCTTCTAGGTGCAGAAGCTGAGCCTCCCCTCTCTCGACCTGGTGGCCACCGCTGCCCTGGGCCTGCTCTTCCCCTTACTCAGGGCTTGGAGGGCAGGCTTTTCCCAGCAGCCACCCTGAGGCGAGCCTGGCTCCCAACCAGCCTCAGTGTATCCTGTGTGAGGCAGGCAGGGCCGGTTGCGGTCCAGACACACTGCTGCCACGACCCAGCACAGCCTGGGACCTCCTGCTGCCTCCCAAGGGGAGCTGTGCAACCCACTGGGATGAGTTCGAGCTGGCAGCATCTATGCGCCCACCTCCCTGCTATCCCAGTGGATGGACAAAGGACCTCAGGAGCCACTGAGTTAACCCTCCAGGCCTGCCCACCACTCAGAACTGTGTCTTTCTTCATCAGAACTACTCATCCCACCATGTTCCTGAGAATCGGGACATTCCTTCTGAGGGAACATTCCTTGGTATTCACAATGGCAGCTCAGATTCACAGTCGTGTGCTTGGCACTGTTCCAAATGTAATAAAACTTTTGCTTTTGATCTTTAATCCTAGGTAGGAGGGCAGCACAATGTGAAATTTGAATGTCATGGGCTTGGGGGTTTTGGGTGCTGGGATTGAACCCCAGGCTCACACATGCTAGGCAAGTGTCTTCTACCACTATATCCCCAGCTTACTGGCAATTTACAGCCACCTGTTCAAACACAAGAAGTGAATGTCAGGGAGGAAGAGCAAGATAACCTGGTTCTTGATGGGTATGCCAGTGAGCTGGGGAGTGCAGCTCAAGGGTAAAGCCCCTGCTTAGTGCACCTGAGGCCAGGGGCTCTCTTCCCCATATGACCATAAAACAGGTGCAGCCTAATAAATTACTGAGTCCCTAAGAGGGACTCTGAAGTTTAGCCCCCAGACCCCCCAAAGCAGTATGAAGTTTGGAACCTCCGCCTTCATTTCATGTCTCATTTATCACCATTAAACTTTGAATCAGATTCCTGCTCAGTTCTGCACATAAGCATATTAATCCCTTCTGGATAACCCATCTAAAAATTAGCAATGTGAGGTTTATTAGCCAAAAGTTTACTTTTATCCCCTTCAAGACTGAGGACACTGGGCCCAGGAGATAGCTCGGCGGGCTAAGCTCTTGCCTTGCAAGTGTAAGGACCCATTCCCTGGCAAGCACAAGGGCCTGAGTTCAATCCCTGGTTCCACCAAAAAAAAAAAAAAAAAGTGTAAGGACCCAGGTACCATCCCTGGTACCACATGCAGTACCAGCCCCACACCATGTACCATGCCAGCGACCAAGACTGGGCGTGGTGGCACATGCCTGTAATTTCAGCGCTGGGGAGGCTGAGACAGGAAGATTGATGTGAGTCCAAGCTGCAGAGTAAGATCCTATACCAAATCAAAAACAAAACAAATAAAATAAATGTTTTAAAAAAAGACTGAGGGCACTAAAATAAGAGTAACCTAGGTAATTGTCAGGATTTGTAGGGATATCCAGTTACCCACCAGTGTTCATGACGTCTGTCCATCCCAGGCCCCATGGAGCAGGGCCTGGGGCTGGAGCCGGTACCTTAAACCCGCAGCCACTTGGGGCCAGCAAGGGTGAGGCTCCCAGAACAGATCACCTGGTAGTGAGACTGCCACATGGCGAGGCCCCCGCCCCCAAGCAGGAGCGGCCCCGCCCACCAGCCACAGGGCCGGCTCCCAAAGCCAGCTCACAGAAGCATGCCCAAGAGAGTCACCAGGCAGACCTCAGCCTGGCCAAGGTCCCCTCCTCTGCCCGCTGTACAAAACCCCAACCGCTGATTTGTTTTCCTTTTGTATAAAAGCCCCAAATTCCTGTTAGCCCCTTATAAACAAAGCTTGAACCTCTTTATCTGTCCTTCCCAGCATGGCCTTGAGAATAAAGCCTGCTCCTCCGCGCTACTCCTCTCCTTCACTGGCATTTTTTTTTTTTTTTTTTTTTTTTTTTTTTTTTTTTTTTTTTTTGTCGTTTTGAGACAGGGTCTCACTATGCAGTTCAGGCTGTCCTTAAGCTCACTTTGTAGCTCAGGCTGGTCTCGAACTCACAACAATCCTCCTGCCTCAGCCTCCCGAGTGCTGGGATTACAGGCATGCGCCACCACGCCTGGCTTTCCACTGGCATTTTGATACTAGTGGCTGAGCCTGGTCTGGGCCCTTAAGGCTGGGCCTTTGTCCTACAACTCCAGGAACAGATCTAGCAACACCTGCTTCAGGGCTGCTTCCATGGGGCAGAGCCGCCTCCCAAGAACAGGGGATGCTACTTCTGTTTCAGAGCAAAGGTTAATGCAGGAGAACATCACTAAAGTACACAACCCTAATGTGGCTTCCCTTTCATTCAGAATGGGAGCAAGCCAAGGAGAGAATCCCGATGAGAGCTGAGATAATTAATGTGGTCAGAAAGAGGCAAGAATCCAAAGATCCAGACACAAAAGCAAAGTTAATGGCCTGAACCAAAATGCTAACGGCAGCAAGTTCGGTCAGCCAGCACCACCCAAATTTCCAGAGTGGTTCAGTGAATTGGTAGAGCCTGCTGGCTCCCTGCATTGTGTGGAGCCAATTGTACAGGGCACAAACAGCTGACACTGGACGCTTTCAGCAAGCTGGTTTTAGAAAAGAACATCCTTTCGGAAGGGAGGGGAACGCGGCAGTCAGCTTTCCCATTCCCCTCTGCTGCTGCTGTTGTTTTTAAGAGCTGCATTTGAGTCACCAGATTGATTTACTAATTATACAGGCCGAGATTTTGTCTGGCAGAGATAGCCCACTGGGGAGGGAGGCATTGTTCAGGTGGGAGGAAACAGAGAACAATCCTGATTTTCAGCTCAAACAAGTTTCTGGACGGCCAGGGAGATAGCTCAGTGGAATAAACACTTCCCTGGCAAGCTCAACTACCTGAGTTCAATCCCCGGTTCAGCCAAAAAAAAGTTTCTGGAACCAGATCCGGAGATGAACACCTGGAGGGGGAAGAGAGGCAAAGCTGGGAGAAAACTCGCGTCCCTGAGGCTGGAGGGCAAAGGCAAAAGAAGCAGTGTTCCCATGGGTCCCTCCTAGTACGCAGAACGCAGATCACAAAGCTGCTCTGCCTTGTTCTAGAGGCTCCTTTAGGGCTCAGGCTTCTGGAAAAGGGGCTGCCAAGGTACAAAGTGAAGGAGGAGCTGAACAGTCAATCAGGGGTGTGTGTGTGTGTGTGTGTGTGTGTGTGTGTGTGTGTGTGCACTTGCGTGTACGCACAGGGTCTCACTACACAGCTCGGACTCATAGTGGTCCTCCTGATTTCTGCCTCCCTGGTGTTGGGAGAACAGGCGAGCACCACCACAAACTGGACTCCATGGCCTGCTCAGTGCGCCCTGGTATGGGGCTGGCACAGCATATGGCGCCAGGAATCAAACCCTGGCCCCTGCACTTACCTAAGTAGGGGCTTAGTCTGCTGAGCTATACTGCCGGCCCTCCTTCAAGGATTTTTGATGAAAGGCCTCAGAGTACTCTGGACATGAGTTAAACCACCAGATCTCTGAGATAGGACAGGCTCATTGAAGCATTCTAGTCAGAAATTGGGGACTGTCCAAGGACGAGTTCCTGTACCCTGCCTGGTTGCAAGGCTGGGTGGCAGTTGAAGAAATCGGCTGGACTGTCACCAAGGGCAGATCTTTCGGGGAAGGAAGGTGCCGTAACCTAGCAGCTGGCCCTAGATGTGAAGGGTTGATGAAGCTTTGGGACAGCAACGCAGCTGTCAGAGGACCCAGAGGACCACTGCTTCCGGTCTGCTTGCGGTGGGGGGAGGGAGAATAGCTGGTTTAGGTGCAATGGCCCCAGGGGCTCTAGTAGCTGCAGTGGGATCTAGCTCAGTGGCACAGCATCTGTTTACCAAGTGTGAGGTCCTGAGTTTGATTCCCAGTACCAAAATAAATAAATAAATAAATAAATAAATAAATAAATAAATACATACATAAATGAAGGTTTCAACGGGAAGTTGCCTTTGGTTTCACCTGCAGCTGTTAATATCTCCTGCCCTTTCACTTTCTGGCCTTCTCATATATAGGACACCTCAGAGGCTTTTTTGTTTGTTTAAATCACGCAAAGACCTGAGTTCAATCCCCGGTTCCGATAAATAAATAAATACATAAATACATAAATCAGTTATCTTGGAAAGAATTTAAAGAACTGTGTGACACCATAATAGTAAAATGTCCTTCAGTTTCCTATGATCATATGAACAAGGCTTCAAAACTTATATATGAGCCGGGTGTGGTGGCGCAAGCCTGTAATCCCAGCACTTGGGAGGCTGAGGCAGGGGGATTGTTGTGAGTTCGAGACCAGCCTGAGCTACAAAGTGAGCTTAAGGCCAGCCTGAACTGCATAGTGAGACCCTGTCTCAAAAAGACAAAAAAAAAAAAAAAAAAAAAAACTTATATATGGATAAAAATTTTAAAATGACCCAAAAAAAGGGGAGGGGGGAAGGAGATGGCTCAGTAGAGTAAGCACTTCCCTGGCAAGCGCAAGGGTCTGAGTTCAATTCCCAGTTTCACCAAAAAAAGAGAAAGAAAAATGAGGATAATATTGATGGTGACCCTGTGCCAGCCAGAAATAAATAATGCTTATCAACTATGTATGAACATACATTTAAAATTCCATCTCAATAAATAAAAAAAAAAAAGGTTGAAATAGAGTCTCTCTCTGTAATTCAGACTGGTCTTAAACTCACTATATATCCTAGGTTGGCTTCAAACTTCCAGTGATCCTCCTGCCTCAGCCTCCCAAATGCTGGGATTACAGGTGTGTGCCACCATGCTTTGCTCAATAAATAGATTTTAGCTGTTCATATGTGAATTGTTATCAACATTTAACTATATGTGGCTTTGATCATTGGCTTTGATAACTGTAATGGCTACTCTAGCCAGAGCTACTTCAATAATGCTGGTTATAAATATTAAAACATTGAAATTACAAGTTTAAATTGACATGCCACGCTGACTCCACCCTTAGGTGTGCCGAGTTGGCTATGAAGCCCATGCACAGCAGCACGCCCCTGTAATCCCAGTGCTGGGAGGCTGAAAACAGAAGGATCTCTGAGTCCAAGCTGAGTAGTGAGACTCTGTACCAAATAGATAAATTTTTTTTAAAAAGTTTAAATTGAGCTGGATGTGGTGGTGTACTCCTACAACCTTAGCACTCTTAGAGGCTGAGGCAGGAAAATCACAAGTTCAAGTTCAGTGTACATAGAGAATTTAGCAAGACCCTGTCAAAATAAAAATTTAAAATCTGGATGAGAGGCTAGGGACGTACTTCAGTGCAAGATCCTCGGTTCAGTCCCCAGTACAGACACACACACACACACACACACACACACACACACACACAAGCACACAAGGCGCAGAAATTAATTGCATGCCAGATGTGGCAGCAAATCTATAATCCCAGCACTTGGGAGGCTGAGGCAGGAGGATCAATGCAAATTCAAAGCCAACCTGGGCTATATAATTTCAAGGCCAGCCTGACCTGAAGTACAAAACTAGACTGTGTCTCAACAAAATCAAAACAAAGAAAAAATTGCATGTATGTTTCCATGGTGAAACTGCAGCAAAAAATAAAAAAAGAAGTTTGAGAAGAAAAAAATGTACATGAAATTTCAGACCAACATCTGGGCATGTTTCCAAAGGATAACAATAAGAAGAGCTACTCTGAGAGCACGGGCAGGAAGTGCCACTAGCCCAGGACAACCATGCTTGACAGGAGGCCATGCTGTGGGTGCCTTTCATGCACTCACACGAGGGACATCTGTGAAGACAGGAATTCCAACATGGAATTCTAATCGTGCTCTAAATGAATTCTTTTTTTTTTTTTTTTTTTTTTTTTGTGGAGCCGGGGATTGAACTCAGGCCCTTGTGCTTGCCAGGGAAGCACTTATTCCACTGAGCCTTCTCCCCGACCTTACATGAATTCTAAAAGTGTGACCCTGGGCAACTACTTAAGGTTATGATAGAGAATTGTGCACCTACTTCCGAGTGTACAAGGAGGCACATCTGTCTCACACTTCTCCTGGGGCCATGCATGAGTCTGAAGGCAGAAGTGAAAAGCAGCTGTGGCAGCCAGAGAGATGCCTGTTCCTGCTGTACTATGCTAGAGGGACTCTGACCTATTTTCTAACCTCCCATCTTGAGAAAACTGAGAAGAATCATGTTCTATCCCCCTTTCCTGATCTAAACCCCAACAAACATGAGAAGCATACGGTGGTGTGAAAGAGCAGGCTGAAGGGGGCCGGAAGCTCAAAGAGGCAGTTATCCTAGCTTGCTTTGTGGCCTGAGTGTGATCAGTGCCTCCTTTCTGGGCTGATTTCTCAATTGCAGATTGTTGTGTGACATTTTTAAGTGTACATAAAGGCACACTTTGAGAGCAGGTGAGGTGGTGCATCTCTGCAATCCCAGCAGTGAGATGCCAAGGCAGGAGGGCCACAAGTTTGAGCCCTGCCTGGAAAAACAGCAAGACCTTGTCTCAAAAGAAAAACAAGGCTGGTGATGTAGCTCATTGTGAAGGCCCTGGGTTTGACCCCAGCATTGCAATAAGATAGACAAGATGGTAAGTAGGGGACAGATCACAGAATCTGATCATTAGCCTGGAATGGGAGAGGAAGAAGGCACACTCAAGAACTCATTCTGGAGAGTGGGGCCTAGCTACTTCAAGCCAGGTTCAAAATCCCAACACTTTGGGAGGCTGAAGCAGGAGGATCAAATTTCAAGACCAGCCTGGGTTACAAAGTGAGCTCAAGGCCAACCTGAACTCTGTCTGTCTGTCTGTCTCTCTCTCTCTCTCTCTCTCTCTCTCTCTCTCACACACACACACACACACACACACACACACACACACACACACACACACACACACAGAGCTATAGGGAGGAAATGGACATGTATTGGCTGGTTTAGGATGCTGTAAGGGTAAGTATTGGCATGTGGAGCTGGGGGTCGAACCACGGTCCCGTGTGTCTGACTGGCCCCCAGGCCAGCCGTAAGGCCACTTTTGAATTTAAAATCAGCATGTAAGAAATTGTTCTTTCTTTTTCCACTTCCTCTTGTTTTTGACTTAGCCACACATCTGGAATGCAGTTTTGTCTTTTTTTATTTTGGCGGAACTGGGGATTGAACTCAGGCCCTTGTGCTTGCCAGGCAAGCACTTATTCTACTGAGCCATCTCCCCAGCCCCATATACTGCAGTTTTAAGAGACCACAAATCCAACAACATAATACCACTGAAAGAAAGCAAGTAACACTATTCCGATCTGCGTTAATATTCAATAGTGGCTTTACAGGTCACCTTATTTGAGAGTAAATGCAAGGAAGGAGGAGGCCCGCCACCACCCCTTACTCTCATCCTAGTTGAGATGCTCACCCTTCCCACTCCTCTGCACCAGCAAAGGCTTTGCGCACCCTAAAGGCCCAACAGCTGTTGGTCATTTATGGAAAAGTTGCAGCACTAAAACCTCAGCAGATTGGCGGGTAATTTCTAGCTGGTGTTTACACTTTTCCTAGCAACAGGGAGACTGGTTTATTTACCTATATAACAAGCCTGAAAAGAAAGGCAAGAAGCTAGTGAGAGACCTGAGTTTACAGAGCCCAGGCTCTGCCTTCTTGGAAAATTCTGCCTGGATAGTGAGGTAGCAATGGCTAGGGACAGCTTCTCTGACACGTCCAACTTGTTGTACCCTAGTATATGGAGACAGTGACATTAAAACTATCCTTCCCCCCCCCCTTTTTTTTTGGTGGAACCAGGGATTGAACTCAGGCATCTGAGCCATCTCCCCGGCCCCTCTCCTACATTTTTAAGCTTCTGCTGCAAATAGGGGATGATTAGCTCTGGCCAATGGTCTGTGAACAGTTGGTATGTGTCACTCTCCAGCTGACACATTTTGTTGCCAGTGCACTTTATCATTCTTCAATGCTGCATGACCTGGGAGGCTTGAGATCCAGAGAGTGTGGTCCTAAAATGGAAGGGATGCTACTTGGCTCAAACTAAGTGGAATACATTTTGAGTTATGTATTTGACTTTGTCCCTTGCAGTAATCAGCTTTAAGCACCTTCACCAAATAAACATGCAGCTGCCCCTTTGAGCTCTCCATATGGTTCTAACTTGCTAGATGTTCCCCTTATGACTTCCCTTTCTTTGTAATTTATCATTCTTTATTGAGAGTTATGTTCAGTACTCTTCACTTTCAGATCAAGATTCTCAAAAAAAATCCCAACAAGAAAGGATTTATCCGGCTTTAGAGGTTCAACCTCCACCCTTACCTGAACAACTCCCATATCCACATTTGTGACTTGGAGTACTTCTCTTCTGACCCCTTCTGATATTATGTGGAATGTGGGGCCTCACAGAATTCCTGAAGTGTCATTAAAATGCACAGATCAGATCTCTTCCCTAAATCAACATGTTTTTGATAGGCTCCAGCCTGAGTATAGACTGCTAAGTTATCACGGCCCTGATCCAACATGGTTGGATTCCCAAACAACAGCTCATCTTTCCAATGACCGCTTCCTCCTTCTTCCCCACCCAGCCCCGGATACAGCTTCCTTTTCCCTTTCCCCAGGGCACACACGGGAGTCCGGGAGTCCTGTCAGCTCAGTAGGTGTCACTGAGCCTGTCCCTCAAGCTCTACCGCTAGCAAAAGCCCATGAAGCCTCAGGCTCCCTGTCTCACATCAAGGGATCTTCCCATTTCCCTGCCTTCAATCCTCTTCATGTCTTAGTTAATATTAAGACTGCACCCCCTGTATTTCTGCTTCTCTGTCATGCCACCACTGCCGCTGCCCATAAAACCAAAGTTTTAAAAGTTGCAACACAGAGTCAATCATTTTACTTAATATCCTGGTAGCTACAAAGTAGGAAAAAAGAACTCTGGGGAATTTGTATCCTGGAACTAGTGGCATATGGGTGACCAGCTGAGGAGAAAAATTGACTGAATTTTTAAACTTCCCACCATAACTTATCTCAAACTACTATGTTACTAAACACACAGCTGCAGATTTTACGTACTTATTTCTGGATCCAGGGCCTTTACATGGACCGACATACCCAGATTTTACCTTGGAAAATTTCAGATAAGGCCCCACTGAGTTGCTAAGCTGCCCAGGCAGAGCTTGAACTTGCTGTTTGCCTGTCTCAGCCTCGCAGAGTGCTGGGATTGCAGGCGTGGGACCCTCAGTTGGTGGGGTTTTGTTTGGCTAACCCACCTCAGCTTTCTACAACTTCATGTATAGTATGTGCAGACAGAAGAGCTCAGGTTAGGCTAACTCTAGATTTTATAAAGCGCAAAAGTTTCCCTATTAGGCTCAATATTTACCTGGGTGACAATATCTGAATATTCTGAATAAAAGGCTCTGGCACTAAGAATAAAACTGACGTGCAGAGGGCTGGTGAGATAGCTCAGTGGACCAAGTGCCTGCTTAGGCAAGCACAGGAACCAACCGGATTTGCATCCCCAGCACCACATGCTGCGCCAGCCCCACCCCCAAGCCCACTGAGATGGCCACTGAGTCTGGGTGTGGTGGCTCACACCTGTAATCCCAGGGATGGGGAGGCTGAATAACAGGAGGAACGAGTCCAAGCTGCACAGTGAGATCTTGTACCAAATACACGAAAATAAAAAATTGATGTACAGTATTTTCTTTCCTGATGTCATTATAAATAAAGCACATTTTTCCTCCAAGGGTGGAAATCAAAGATACACATCCTTTAAAAAAAAAACATCAAAGGCCGGGCGTGGTGGCGCATGCCTATAATCCCAGCACTCGGGAGGCTGAGGCAGGAGGATTGTTGTGAGTTCGAGACCAGCCTGAGCTACAGTGAGCTTAAGGCCAGCCTGAACTGCATAGTGAGACCCTGTCTCAAAAAAAAAAAAAAAAAAAAAAAAAAAAAAAAAAAAAAAAAAAAAAAAAAAAAAAAAAAAAAAAAAAAAAAAAAAAAAAAAAAAAAAAAAAAAAAAAAAAAAAAAAAAACATCAAAATATACTTATACCAGAAAGGCTGATCATTAGCCTTAAAATTTCTTCAACATTAACTGCCACCAGGAAGGCAGCACCACATAGGGCCTTTTCAGGGGGTCAGGCCTGTGATGGGAAGTCATGTTTCCTGGCTATCAGCAACCAGGAAACAGCCGCACCAATTTTCCACCCTTGGGACTGCTGCAAGTTGACATCGGTAATCCCCCTCCCCTAATTGACACATATCCCTGTGTTATGTTTAGTTTATGCTGCTACTTGCATTTTCCCACCTATCCTTTCCCTCGTCCTCTAAAACTTGAGTTCTCTTATCTGTTTTCCCTCCCCCATTTTCTTGACAGCAAATACAAGGATTTTAGATCAATAAAACTCATTACTGGAGATGGAACATCACTGGTTGGGACTTTCCCTCTTACCCACATACTTCCACATTTCAAGTTTTGGGAAGAAATTCTGATGGGGGGCATTCAGCCAGCACCCAGGAACCTCCACCTCTTACCTCCTCTGCTCTCATTGGGTTTCTGCTAAGGAAAGGTATCTTGCTAGTGAAATTATTCAAGTGGGTGGTTGGCGACTGTTCCTCCAAGTTAAGTTTAATCATTATCCAGTGATATCTCACTCATCTTTCTCATGCAGTTGAGATGATCTGCCCCACTAGCACCTCACACACTTTCATACCCCTGCTGCAGGTGGCCCTGTATGAAATGTCACCTCTGAATTCCCAAGAAGCAACCTTTCACTGGGACTCAGTAAATACTACTTAACTGCTAATGAACAGTTAATCCTTTTCACTTTATTTAGAACTTGCACTTTTGCACCCAGGCTAAAAAAAATCAACCAGGTGTGGTGGTGTGTACCTGTATGTAGTACAAGCTACAAGGGAGAATGAAAGAGGATCACTTAATTCCAGGAATTGGTAAGGTGGCCTGGGTAACCCCATTTTAGGAATAAAGCCAAATCATCCTGCAATGATGTTAACATTGAAGAAGCAATGGCTTAAACATTCATCGCTCTGCAGCAAGCAGGGCAGTCCATGATATTAAAAATTGCTGGAGTTACTTTCATTCTTCCTGGTTACACACACAGAACTAGAAGCTAATTTCACTGTCTAAATCTAAACCCACTAAAACATCACACTCAATGGAATCATGTTAGCAGGGTGCAAATCAGTTTTGTAATTAGTAACAATATTTACTTAGCAACTGTTATAAGCAGTTTCTAAAAATACTTTTTCCCTCCCTTTCTTCTAAATATCTAACATGTCATTTTATCACCAAGATTTGTACCACTATCCACTGGCACACAGAAATAATGGCTGGATGCCCAAGATCCAGAAATTGTTTCCAACACTTACTCTATTTTCCTTCTCTGAGTAGCTTTGTGACTTAATATGGTAATGTTGAGAAAAGGGTACATTTTTGTACCAGTTGGGAATGTCATTTTAGTTGAAGCCCAGAGTATGAAGGCATGAGGCCCAGGGTTTGATTCCCAGCAGTATCCCCCATCCCCAAAGAAGTACTATACTGTAGAGAAAATTTTTTCAGTAAACACATGGTATATTAGAGCAATCTATTTAATTTTTTAAAAATGTGTTTGCTTACAAGGTCTCACTATGGAATTCAAACTCATAGAGATCCTCCTGTTTTCAGCCTCCCCCATTCTGGGATTACAGGCATTGTACGCTAACTCTGGCAGGCTCAGCCTGTTCTGGGGGTGGGGCTGGCACAGCAGAAGGTGCTGTGGATCAGAGGTCACTGTGCTTACCCAAGCAGATACTTTAGTCTGCTGAACTATCTTGCCAGCCCATACATAAATCTAGATGTACAGAAATGTTTTGAGTAAATATAACTGGATTAAAGTTTTATTTAGCAGAGTGCAAACCGCATATTCTATTCCTCATCATCAGATATGGATAACCTAAGAATTTTTTAAAAGATGGTCTCACTACATAGTTCAGGCTGGCCTTAAACTCACTTTATATCCCATGAAGGCACAAACGAAGTGATCCTCCTGTATGCCACCCACATGCTATTATTAATTACCTGTTACCATGCTGGTCTAACTTTAGTCAATAGTTTTAAGCTGACTTTAAAAAACTTCAAGGGCAGGGGAGATGGCTCAGTAGAATAAGTGCTTCCCTGGCAAGCACAAGGGCTCGAGTTCAATCCCCGGTAAAAAAAACAAAAACAACAAAAAAAACCTTCAATTTTTTCTTTTTTTTTTGTTAAGACTGTTTAGTATTAACTGGCCTACATTTTTTTTTTTTTTCTACTGAGCTATCTCTCAGCCCCTGGCCTGCCATTTTTTCAGTATCATCATATACAAATAAAGTACTGGTGCTAACCATAAAGGTAGCCTGGTGAATGCAAGAAACTACTCTTTATTTATTTATTCTTTTTGAGACAGGGTCTCACTATGCAGTTCAGGCTAGCCTTAAGCTCACTTTGTAGCTCAGGCTGGTCTCAAACTCACAATCCTCCTGCCTCAGCCTCCGAAGGGCTGGGATTACAGGCCTGTGCCACCACGCCCAGCTAAGAAACTGCTCTTAATGAATGATGCCCTTAGGCTAATTTTAAAAAGTATGTGAAAAGTACTACTTGGCCTGAGTCTAGTCTTACTTGGGTAACTTCAATTTCTTCAACTAATCTGCAACACATGGAAGAAAATGAGCTCTTTTATTTGGTTCTCAATGTGGAGTCTGTTCATCAGACATGGATTGATCAAACAGGTAATCAGTAAAAAACCTGGCATTCCTCTTCCAGATCCTACATCTGTTCTGGTTGCAAATTCTTTTTGGTGAGTAAAGGGTAATTACTCCTTAGGAATATGCAAACCTTTGCTGTCTGAAGGCCAAAGGTTCAATTAATTCACCAATACAACTCTTAAAGAACAGTTACTTCCATAGTAGTGTCACAGCTCCTTGGACTTCTAAAGCCAATCCTCAAGCCGGGCATGGTGGCGCAGGCCTGTAATCCCAGCATTCGGGAGGCTGAGGCAGGAGGATTGTTGAGTTCAAGACCAGCCTGAGCTACAAAGTGAGCTTAAGGCCAGCCTGAAAAGCATAGTGAGACCCTGTCTCAAAAAAGACAAAGAAAAAAAAAGCCAATCCTCTCACTGTTGCCTCAGATTAGTTCAACTGTTGATACCCCACCTTACCACACAGCAACTCAGTTCTCATTTGGTAAATGAACTTATGATCAGAAGGTAAGCATTTTCTAATCAAACGTACAAAAAGCGCTATAGCTGGGAACTGTAGCTAACACATGCCTGTAATCCCCGAGGCAGGAGGATCACTGAATTCTAGGCTAGTTTGGGTTAAAGTCAGTTTGAGGCCAGCCTGAATTACAGTGAAACCATCTCAAAAAGACAAAACATAGTAGTACAAAGGAACGACCAAGTCACCTCAAGCCTACTTACATCCATTCAAGATGTTCTTTACTTCATAGGTATGCATATAGGGAGCCGACCACCCTTGTGTAGAATGCCTAAAAGTTTTGGATCTAGAAAATACCCACCTAATTACATGTGGTCTCTGCTAACCATTTAACCGGGTTTCTGTACTGATATAACTTTCTTACCTGCCAATTTAAGCCTCATTTACCGCCTAATTTTTATGGTGATAAACTCTGGCCCTCACATACACTAAGCTGTCTGCAACTTAAGTTGCATCGCTCATCCTTAAGTCATTCTACAACTACTGATACTCCAGTGGGAACGTGCCTCGGTTTAGCTTTAATCATTACCAGCACACCCACTCTCAATTCCATCACATAAATGAAACATCACAACCTGTTCTGTCACACCTTGGTATACTCATGTGTGCTAAAACCAGGTACTACTTTAGGCAAAGCTAATCAATACATGTAAAGGGTAGCACTTAAAATAGCTCCTGTCATACAGCACCTAATACACATAGCTTGGATTACCAATACTAGTTTAAAAGGATGACAAAATGCTTTGGATGACTAAGCAGAACAAGCACCTGCCTGGCAAACATAAGGCACGAAGTCTGATTCCTGGCACCAGAATAAAAGGGCAAAAAGAGGCATCACCAGTCAACTGAAGTCAGATTTTGGTCTTGCCTTACAAATTGTACAGTGCCTCACCCGTTTCAATTTCAAACATTCCTTTTCTTACAGAAATATCAATGTCTCACATAGGGACTCCAGAGCCTAATTGTCATCACACTACTCCCTTTGGTACTCAAAATTTTGGATGTTGTACAATGAGCTATACTACTGCTAGTGTGACGTAGGCAATGTAGTGGACTCAGACTTGGCCACTCTGAGCCCTTCAAACAGCTGTGTACTGGGACTCACTGTATTTTGAAATCTCCTTTCTGGTACAATAGAATGGTCTCTGCTTACAGGCCCTCCTCTAGGTGCTGTGGTTCTCATGACCTGGTCAGCTTCTTACTGCAATAGCTGCCATTACTCCACTTTTTAAGGATGTCCTAGAAACTGGTCTAGCAAGTAATTTCAGAAAACAAATCACTGTACTGATTAAACTCCAAATACAGTCTTATCAATATACACTTGGTTTATTGCCATCTCTGGCAGTTCAAAAAGCATACTAAAAAAACCCCAGATCCCCTTTAGACAGCCTAGGCTGGGCTGGAACTCATGGCTATCCTCCTGCCTCAGCTTCCCAAGTCCTTGAATTACAGACATGCACCCCTACACCCAGTCATCCCAGGGAGACATAACGGGTCATGAATACAGCTCAGTATTAAGAGCTTTTGATGCTACTCCATTCCCAGTGCTGCCAGGACTGCACAGCTGGAATAAATTTATGTTCACAACACTTGACTACTTTATGCAGAGCCTTTTACATCTTGGTCATATTATCAGTTTTAAAAACTGGCAAACATATTGTTATTGCCAAATTGTCCTGGGTTCACTGGAAGAATCACTCTTAGAAATGTTTTTCCTAGAATTCTCCAGTTCATTCAGATCTTGCTATCTTGTCCAGGCTGGCCTCACACTGGGGTTACAAGTGTCACCACACCAGGTTAGAAAGTATCCTTTTTTATGTAACCCTTAGGGAAAACTAGCTAGCTTCAGTTCTAAAACTGTGACACTTACTATAATGGAATTCAGCATATAACTATCAGTGTGTTCTACTTGAAAAATTCAATATTCCCAGTTTCCAATGGCTAATGTTAGAAAATCTCATAATAAAAACATTTGTTGGTGGGAAATCAAGTAAAAGCAAAACTCCAAATATTATTTTGTATGCCTTAAGTGGATAAGCACAACCATGTGGGAGGAGATAACCAGTCTCTCCCTTCATATATATATTTTTATTTTCTTCTTATACCTTCCCAAAACAGACATTCAACAGTAGTTAGAAGGGCCATCTCCCAACATTTAAAAAACTGCACCCCCCAATGGGCGAACAAAGTAAAGAGCAGTAACCTAGAGTTCAGCTGAGTAAGCCACTGTAGAGCCTTAAGTGGTGAGGTCTTCCAATTTCAGAGTGATGTGTCTTCAACTTGTGTCATTTTTGTGGAAAAACATAATTTAATTTTGGTGAAATGAGATTCATCTCCCGACAGGATTAGTAACAGCATTCACTGAATTTCACAATCTTCTTTTGTGAATTGTGCAGAAAATGAATGGTAGCTAGAAGACCAATGGGATTCCAGCTCCAGCTGCAGATGGAACAACAATATACCAGGACAAAAACGCCTATATTTTGATTTACAAAGCTAACAGCAGGTTTAAATCTGCAACTGAATTACAGACCAACTACACCACAACCTTTTCAAATGGCAAAAATACAAAAAAGTGTTACAAAAATATTTCAGAAAAAGTGCATAGTCTAAGTGCATAGTAAATAAAAGCACTGAAAAATATCTTGCTAGAGGGAGTTCAGCCTGGAAAAGTTATTATTACCAAAGCTAAACAGTTTTATTTTACACAAACCATACTCAAAAATAGCTTTATGAGACTGATTTCTGGCTAAAAGTATCAAAGGGTTTTTATTAGTCAAGAAAAAAACACCTTAACTGACAAGAGTGGTTAGAAAAGAAAAAATAAGCTGCCTATCCCAAAGTTCAGACTAAGATTTCTTCTGTATTAGGGTACCAATATATCCATTAATGGCAGAATGTGGCAATTATGGAATTATTGCTAAAATAGTTGTAAAACTAAAAAAAGGAAAAAAATTCTTTAAAAATCCCAAAATTAAACTTAATACAATCTGACCAAACAAATCCAATGTTTCATAGTAACTTTAAAACATCTATATTCACACAATAAGCTCCTGCTAGCATTTCAGACTGTTCTTTTAATTTATCCTGACATGCTATAAATGAATAAATTACAGTAAAGAATTACTGTTGATAAGTTTTCCTGTCTCTGTATCAGAGAAAAACAGCGCATAAATAAGATTGAGAAGTGGGCGCACAGGTAACCTACAGAAGCAGCTGGGGGTAGAGGATTGAGAATCACTTAACTTCACACAGTGAGACACTCTCTGAGGCTGAGTCAAGTACTTACAGCCATTTCAGAAGTATTTTATAGAAAAGCATTTTGTAGTTAAACCCTTTAATTCTTTCATTCTTATTCAAAATCAGTCCAGCTGTTAAGTCAGGGGCAGCAAGAATTACAAGGTCAAGTTCCGGCAGAGGCAGTATTAGGTACTGTGCCTGCAAATCATTAAAAAAAAAAAAAAAGCCTTTTTTTATACCAAAAGGAAACAAACAAGAAAACAACCTTTAAAAGAGAATATTAAACACTAAATCTTAACTTGCAAAGGAGTGTATCATGTAACAAATGGCTTGGAGTAGTCTATCAAAAAATTGGGGAGATTTTTGTTATTGAGTCAGCAAGGCATTTTGCTTTTTTTTAAAAAAAATCTCATTTCCTTACAGAAAGTTTTTAGTTTTTAATGAACTTGTAAACAAAAAAGCTCCCATTTCAAAATAAAAACAAACTCCCAGATCATAGATGTTTACAGTGATTACATATCTAAGCAACATACATACATATTACGTTGTAAGATGTTAACTAAACTTCTGTGACAAATATGCTTTTTTTTTTTTTTAATACCAAGAACATTATAGAGTTAATGCAGAGTCCTAAGGATAATCTAGTAGTCACTAAATTTTTCATAAGTCTTCACTTTAGATGCTGTTATTTCTAGCACAGGTAAGCAGGCAGTCTTTCATATGCTCAAACACTGGAATCTTTGGTTGCTACCA
>PVKA01015293.1:0-50402 GCA_004027165.1 Ctenomys sociabilis
CCAGCACTCGGGAGGCTGAGGCAGGAGGATTGTTGTGAGTTCGAGACCAGCCTGAGCTACAAAGTGAGCTTAAGGCCAGCCTGAGCTGCATAGTGAGACCCTGTCTCAAAAAAAAAAAAAAAAAAAAAAAAAAAAAAAAAAAAAAAAAAAAAAAAAAAAAAAAAAAAAAAAAAAAAAAAAAAAAAAAAAAAAAAAAAAAAAAAAGAAAATAGCACAACTACATATAAGGTTTTTATTTCAACTAAGCAGAGAAATAAGTAAGCTATTCAATGGAATAGTACTGGGACATTGTGTCAACTACTTGGAAAAACAGATACCATTAAAAGTTTTATTCAAAAAAGTATAACTGTATTGAAGGATTACATATTTAAAAATAAAACTATTTGATTTATAGAGAGCCATGGAGTATTTGCAGGGCTTTCTAAGGACACCAGAAGCAGAAACCATAAACATACTTATCTGGCTATGTAAAATTTAAGAACACCCTACACTGAAAACAGCATAAAATTAAAAGGCAAGTGACAAACCTGGAAAGTACATTTGCCACTTATATTCACTGTGGTGTGCAAGTGGCATGTGGCAATTCTTCATACAGAAAGAAATGGAAGGAGTTACACATGTTAAAAAACATAAAAATCAGGAAAGTGCTACACATATTAATAAAAACAGTTCACTAAAACGGGGCTCATTAAACTTCTGAACACATTCAACCTTCTCTCTTTCTCCCCCTCCTTCCTTCCCTCCTTCTTTATCTCCCACCTCTTTGTTTTGTGTTGTTGTTTTGGGTTTTTATGTGGGAATGGGGGTGGTCAAACCTAGGGCCTCCTGAGTGCCAGACGAGAACTGGGCCCCTGAACTAGAGCCCCAGTTCCAACCTTTTAAAAAATAAAAAATTCAAAATAAAAGTCCATCAACTGCCCAGTAGACAGAGCTTTTGATTTTGTTTTCTTAGTAATAATTCACAGACAGGTACGCCAAGAAAATACCTCCTACCCCTTACTGGCTGTTCCACTCAATACCCTCAGGAAGTATTTCATGAGGGTCTTACAGGAGGGCTCCGTGGACTTCTGCCCTCTGTGCCACTACCCTACTCTGAGGTCTGGGGCAAATTACATCTTTCTAAGCCTCAATGTTTTATCTTGAAGAACCAAATAATAATAGTTCCTACCTGTGTTATGACATTTAAATGAGGTGATGCACATAAAGCCCATCATAAAGCCATTTTAAATAGCAGAGATAATTATGCATGAAAATACTTAAATTTGCCATCCCCTTCTGCCCACCCAACGCTAGATTCTAAAAAAGCAATCACAGGGAAGCACACAGGCTATGAACTGTGTCACAGTTTAGAATCACCGAAGCACAACAACTGGAAGCGCATATTCAATGGCAGATTATCCAAAGAAACTACAATCTAGTGGAATCCTGGGAAGCCACTCAGACATACAGAGGAGTCTGAAAGGGCCTGGAAAGCTCTTCACAATATAGAGTTGAAGGGATAGAGTGTAATTTAGTACAATTTTTTAAATGAGACAAAAGGAACAGGTAACAAGCAGAAAACGATCTGAAGTTTTTAAAAATCTGTGATGATAAAATCATGGTATTGCCGGGCGTGATGGTGCATGCCTGTAATCCCAGCATTAGGGAGGCTGAGGCAGGAGGATTGTTGTGAGTTCAAGACCAGCCTGAGCTACAAAGTGAGCTTAAGGCCAGCCTGAACTGCACAGTGAGACTCTGTCTCAAAAAAGACAAAAAAAAAAAAAAAAAAAAAAAAAAAAAAAAAAAAAACATGGTATCAATAGTGATTCTGTCAGGCAGTGGCACATCAGTGATTTTAATTTTCTTTTTTCTAGCTGTACTTTCCAAATTTTTAGAATAAATTACTTCCATAACAAGAAAAAAAATGCACACTATTTTTAATGCAAATTCTCCAAATATTAAAATAGAAGTTTATCCTTAGAACAGTTTCAGAAAACATGGAAAAGATCCTGTGGGTACCCATTTCCCTTCCCAGCTGGAAAGACCCTGCGGCGGGGACAGCAGAGTCCATCAGCACGGTGGTGGCTAAGGTCCCAAGGCAGCAATTGCTCGTGGGACTCAGAGACACCTATGTGCTCCTCATTCTGGAAAATGAAGGCTTGCAATTCCCAGATGAAATATTTATCCAAAAGATCAAAACCAAATATTTCTGTGAGGCTCTACAACATTTCTGAGAAGTACAGCCAAAACATTTTCTATGGAAGAGATCCACCTCACCCCACCCAGAGCTTCCCTTGCTGGGGTCTGCCCTTTGTCCCTGTGATGGTCTCTGCTTGAATTCCTTGCCTTAAGGACAAATTTCTGTGCTGTCCTCCAGCCTGGTCCCCTCCTGCTCACTAAGTCCCTAAGAGACCACCCCGAGGCAAAGTGACCCATACAAAGCACGGCCCAGCTGCTCAGCGTGGTACCCTAGCACACTCCTGTAGAAAGAAGAAGGGTGTGAACGGTGTTTCCAGGCCTTCACGCAGAGCCCCCAGTCTGAATTACACTTATGTCTGACACGACTGTCTCCCTTGTAGAGAAGCAGTTTGCACAGACAGGGATTCCATACCAGAATTCTTGGATCTATCCCAAAACAGACTTTCTTGACTAAACTCTACTAAGGTTTTTCTGAGTGCTCTTCCCAATTATGTCTAGGCCTTTGGGGTTATGGGTTTGCTTGTACACTGGTCCACTTTACCAAAAATCCTATTAAGTCAATATAGCTAGAATTTTTTTTTTTTCATTTTAGTACTAGGCCTTCACATTGAGCTACATCCCCAGATCCTTTTAATTTTTATTTTAAGGCAGGATCTCCCTAAGTCTCTAAGTTGTCCAGGCTGGGCTCAAACTTGCAATCTTCTTGCCTCAGCCTCCCAGAGTGCTAGGATTACAGACATGTGGCACCACACTCTAACGAGGCTCTTGTCGTGTATCCCATTCCTCATCCTTACCATCCCCAAGTAACATCTTTTCACCACTGTCTTCCTCAAGAATTCCAGCTGCTTTAGCCAGAATTTCTCAGTAATTGTCATCCCCACCCCTCAATCAGTTTCTGGGGGCCGGGGAGATGGCTCAGTAGAATAAGCACTTCCCTGGCAAGCAGAAGAGCCTGAGTTCAATCCCTGGTTCTAAAAAAAAAAAAAAAAAAAAATCAGTTTCTGGGCTCTAACTCCCTATTGGCCCATGCTGTATTTGGAATAGAGCCCTGTTCCACACTGAGGTCTCTTTCCCCTATTGCAATAGCCCCGATGTAAAATGTTCTTTCACCTCTTCAAATCTTGTGCAACTCTTGCTTTCTTTAATAGCTGCTGCTCCTCCCCCAGGGCTCCAGCTGCTTCAGCAGAGGGTCTACCATGCAAAAGAGCTCTGGCACCTTGGTCCCAGTGCCACTAGCCCCGCAGATGCACTAGGGTGTGGTTGCAGCATCTCTCAAAGGACCACCTCTCCCTCATTTGTGCTAGCACAGGTGCCCAGAGCTCGTCTGTGTGCCTCCTCCAGTGGCCAGAGGGGTCCTTTCACACACATCTCACCTAGCAAAATCCCCTGGTCTGAATTCTGAGTGAAGGTGGGCCAGGGAGCAGACTTCACCCAGGCTAGTGAGAGACCAGAGATTTACAATAGCAAGGGATTCTCACCACCTGGCTAGCAGGATTCTTGGTAAAATGGGTAACACAAAGCCAAACCCAAAGGCCAATGTCAAGCCTCACTGCAGAGCACTCAGATGATCTTATGAGAGTGTGGCCAAGGAAGGTCATGAGCTGTGCCACCCTGCTCATTACAGGGCTCTAGAACCCCCACCCCTCGGTTCTTGGCCCCAAGCTGCCCCCGCGGGGTGGCTGGATTTCTCCATGGGCACTCTGGTATCACACACCCACAGTTCAAGAAGAGCCTACCCATAACCACCATGGGACAAGGTCAACACTTGGCACTGCCCACCAGTGTCATGCCAGGACCTAGCACACAGGAGTCTCTTGGTCAGCATTCATAGAAGGGGGTGCATCAGGGCCTGAGGTGAAGAACTGTCCTCTCATCTTTGGACAGTTCCACAGCCTCACTGAGGTCACTTTCACTGGCCCACCCTTCTTACACCTGAAAGAGGCTCCACTCTCACACCCTCAGTACCCTGCCTTTCTAGGGGAGTCCTGGTTCCTACAATAACATGTCCCAGCAAGAGCAGCAGACCACAGTTCCTCCTCCAGAAATCAGAATGTCTCTCTGTCCACAGAGCCTAGGGCTCTTTTCCTACCCACTCAGTCCATCTCCAAGGCTCATTGACTTTGTCCTGTCCTTATGCAGTTGATTATCTGAGCCAAGTGCCAGGTGATGTACTGAATTTGAAAAAGGAATCCTAGAATCTTGGAGCAATGAGGAAATTTGTTTTTTGGCTCTCTCATCTCAAATATTTCCTATCCTTCTTGGTTGGCATCATTGGCAAATTTTGACCAACATGACCTCTATGGTTTTATTCAAATCACTTGAAAGAATGTATATCTTAAAAAACCATGTTAGGGGCTGGGGAGATAGCTCAGTGGAATAAGCGCTTCTCTGGCAAGTGCAAGGGCCTTAGTTCAATCCTCAGTTCCGCAAAAAAAAAAAAAAAATCTTTTCAAGAAAGGGCCCTGGGAACCAGCTGGAGGCAGCCTCTGGGAGGAGAGAGGGCAAAGCAGGATGGAGCCGAAGAAGGCAAGTACAGCATGTGCTGGGGCTGCTATTGCCCTCCTTCTCTCCAAGAGAGAGCAAAAGACAGAGTAACCCAAGGTAAGGGAAGGCTTCCTGGAGGAGCTCGCCACTGTAACACAGACCTGGTCCTCCTGCCATCCCATTACATGGCTTTACTGAGTCAAGCCTTCTTCAGTGAACCTTGATTTTTGCAGCTATAAAGTATAGACAATGAGCAGATTATCTATGGGAAGCCAGGTGCCAGGATCCCTTAATCTTTTGAGTCCATTGGAGGGCCAGACACAGACAGCGGCATGTGTTAGTTAGAACATCTGGCGAGTCCCTCCAACATCCCACTGTTCCAGTCATTCCCTGTGTTGACACCCCCCCCCCCGAGAGATCTAAAGCCATCATATGAGGTGCATGCCGATGCTTACCTATGTACAAGCATTCTTATGCTCATAGCAGCTGCCCAGGACGCAACAGCTAGATCCTGGAAATGAGCAATATGTCATCAACAGATGACTGGATGAAGAAAATGTGGCATTTATACACAATGCCATAAAGGAGAATAAACTTGAATCATTGGTAGGAAAATCGATGTGTTTTGAGACTGTGATGTTAAGTGAAATAAACCAAATACACAAGCTCAAATATTGTATATTTTCTCTTATATAAGAAACCCAAAATATAAATAAAGACCAAGATAAAGGATCACTAATAGGCAGAAGGGAGACAGGTCATTGGCAAAAGGGGAGGGGGGGCTCAGAGGCAGAGGGAAGGAGAAGGGAGTGGAGGAGAAATGAGTGGAAAAAAGAATTTGGATGTGTTATATGCATGTTCCAGCTCCTCATGATCAATGTAATCACTATGTACTAATTTAAAAAAAATTTTAAAACAATACCCAAGCTATATATGTCCTGGAACTAAGTTTAGTGAGTAACTAGGTATGTAGCTTTAGGCAATTACTGAACCTTCCTGTGCCTCAGTTTTCTAAGCTGCAAACATGGGAACAAGAATGCTTCCCTCACTGGACCTCAATGCAGAATAGGTGACTGACTGGCCAGCAGGAGCAGTGCTGTAGGTGTGTTTGTCCTGACAGCACTGGCAGTAGTCATCCTGCCATGTCACTTGGGCTACTTCCTTTTTGCTCTTAGTGCAAAGAACACAGCAGCCAGATTTCTGGAAGCTCTGACTGAGCTCTGAATAAGCAGAGCTGCCTTGGAGAAAGCAAGCCCTGCATCCACAGAGGGCTCAGGGCTGGCCTCTAAAATCCTTTCTGTCTCCAACAGACACTGCCCTGGCTGTCTCCAGGAATCAATAAAAAGCTGGGTGTGGCAGCACACACCTATAATCCCAGCATTTGAGAGGCTGAGGCCAGGAGGCAGAGGCCAGCCAGGCTGCATCATAAATATAAGACCAGTGCAGGAGTTACATAGTGAGACCCTGTGTCAAAAGCAAAAAACAAAACAAAACAAACAAACAAACAAAAAAAAAAAAAAAAAAAAAAACGGAGGCAACAGATGAGTTTCATAGCCCTACTTGGCTGGTCCTGACACCGTATTTAGTTTCATTTGCTGATAGAAGATTTAGAAGCTTTTAATCTAGTTTCTTATACTTATCTGAACCACACAAGAAAATGTTGGCCACATACATTTATTTGTTCCAGTGAGTCTCGAATCTCTGCTGGATGGAAGAATACAACTGGCTACTTTCATCCTTAAAAAAACAAATTCTGACTTAAAAGCAAGAATAGATAGCTCAGCCTGGATGCCTCAGTCCTCTCTGCCATCACAGCACCATTCCCTGACCTCACAGCAAGTGCCTCACCAGAATGCAGAACCCCAGAGGGACCCACCTGGGGCTTCCAGAAGCAGAAGCTCACACCTGAGGCAGCTGGAATAGGCACCTTCCCCATTCTACAGGAAAAGAAATCGAGGTGCAGGGAGCCCAAAGCCCCACAGCAAGAGCAGGGTCTGGCCTTCCCCAGCCCACACCAGTATTCCGAACACATCCTCCTTCCCTGCAGCCCCTCATAGCCATTATAACTGTTTCTCACTAAAGACTCAGAACTGAATCTTTTTTAGCAAAAATCCAATTTAGTCTTTATACATCAACTTCTTTATCAGTGCTTGTGAGAAAACCACTGTGTTCCTCCGCTCAGAATCTCTTCCTTCCAAATGCATTTTAGGAACAGCCCATCATTCTCTGCCTGGCGAAGAAGTAATCTGTGGCAGGCTGTAGAGGGGCTGGAACCTGGCAGGTTTCAAAAGGAAAGCCATTCGTTGTCCCAGCTGGGAAGCGAAGTGCTCCATCCTCTCCAGAGGGGCTGCTTAATCACTGGAATCCAAAGTGACAGTGGCCCCCAGCAGCTCTGCTGTCTTCTGGCTCAGAATCTGTCCCACTGGGGGACAGAAGAGAGGCCCATTCCCATACAGATACATGGCCACACTCAAACAGAGACTCCCTGGGCGCAGTGTGTCACCAAGCGAAGCCTCCCCTGCAACAGCCTGGCTGCCCATCAGCCTGCCAGGGAGGAAAGCCCCAGAGGCCAGGGCCGGCCTTCTGCCCCGGACAGCACACCAGGCCTGCAGCCTGGCTCCTTACTGCTGAAGTTCCACAAGTGATCGCAGTGCGGCACACTGCTGCTCTCCACTTCCCTTCATCAAGAAAGCTATTAAGAGAAATGTAAAGCTGATTGCCTCTGGAACGTCCACCTACAGACCCAACTTAGAGTAAGCTCTAAAATCACTCCCGGGTCCTCTTCAGACTCTGAGTCATTTTTCAATTGTTAAAATTAGAATGGCCCTCCTGGCAGCCTCCTTCCAAAACCTAAATGATCTCAAACAAGTCTGGATCCTATTCCCATTCAGCTTTTCCAGGCATCCACCACCGGAGCGGGGCTCTGGGGCACGGTCCAATCCTAGCCTCAGGGACCCTCTGCCTGCAGGTAATCTTCTGCTTTGCTGTGCAGATGGAAAAGCAGTTGGGTTCTTTACAGGGCTCATAAATGACATGGCTGTCCAAGGCCACACCCCTGGGAAGTAACAAAGGCTCCAGGCTGAGTCTGCCTAATCTACCTTCTTTCTTCTCAACCCTGGATTTTGCAGTGTCTCTGGAGATGACCTTGTCCAGCTTCTGGGTGACTTGAGGGTGGCCTTAGTCAGCAGCAAGCTTCTGCACTTACAGGAGCCAAGACCTTGAGGAGGTTCTTGGTGATCATCAATTGATTTAAACCACACTTCAGACCCTGGCACCCTGGGATGGTGGTTTTCCAGATCTTTCCACTTGCTCTCCACGATGACTTCAGGGGTCAGTCACCATGCCCCAGCTACATTTAGTCCTGGAAGTTCACCTCCCTGCCTTCACCCACCAGCTCCTTCCTCCCTCATGCCAGCACTGCCCTTCTTCTTCCTACCTATGGACCAAGGGCACCTGCTATGGGACTGTGAGGATTCATGGCCTCTCTAGTGGGTGCTCCTACAGCTTTCACACATGCCTCTGCAAAGAGGATATTCAACCCACCTCACTGCCTTTGCTTTTTTTGAAAAACACTGGGGTACGGCCAGTCCAAAGTACCACTCACAATGCCTGACCTGGAGTCCAGGGCTCCTCAGGGGCACCCTACTGATGGTTTCCAGGCCTTCCTTATCCATATACTTTGAAAGACGTTTTTGAGTCAGGCCAGGAGGCTAGTCTTGGTGCCCTGGAGCTTTACTCCTCTGGGCACTGTAGCAACTGAGGTCTGGGAGCCCTCTGAAACCAAGGGAAGGGCCTAACCCCAAGGAGGCCAAACTGGGGATACAGGCCTCCTCCAGGGCTATGGACTCAGGGGTGGGCTGTTCTTCAGACAGAAGCTGAGGGCTCTGGTCTCAGCACTGAGTGCTTTCAGTTTGTGATGGCACTTTAGTTGCACAGGTCCTTATAGGTACACCCAAACCCTGGCACTGAAGCCACTCTGAAAGGATAGGAACTAGGGGATCCAACCTCAGCTACCATCTCTTCCCCTGCCGCACTGTAAGCAAGGTTTTCTTCACAGATCTTTGTACCCTTTGCTACCAGAAGGCCCCATGCAAGGCTGTAAGACCCAGCAGATATGGCCTAACAGTTTTGGACCTGGGGAGGGAAACGTAGGTCTCACTGCTTTTCCTCCCAAGGACACTACACTCTTCAGACAGTATGGCCTGTTCCTCAGCAACCCCAAAGCATCCTAACAAGACAGAGGGGCTACTAGAAAGATGTGGAAAAACCAGACCAGAGCCGAGGGCCGTAAAACCTGGCTTCATATCTGTGCCACGAAAGAACCACACAAGTGACTCGCACCAGCACACAACAGAGATGCTCAGCCTTGGTGAGCGGAGCCATACACATTGTAACAGGCCCGCTCTGTGACTGCCAGCCCATGCCACACCAGTGCAGAAGTAGGTTTCACGATCACCAAGCAGACCACCTATGGCCTTTGCTGAACACCCATCACAGCCAGCCCCACCCAAAGTTAGCACATTCAGTCCTCCAACCACTCGGCTTGCCAGCAATCAAACCTTCCATGCATCAGGGCAGGAGCTTGATGACCAGAGCCAGCCATGGCTGCTGCACAAGGCTTAAGAGTCCAAGCTCGGCCTTGCCAGCTCCCAGAGCAGCTCCTTTCTGTACCATTCTTGGGATACAGATGACAGCATCCAGTACTGGGCCTGGTACGTAGAAAGGGCTCAGTGATAACCTGTCTGTCACTTCACCTTTACCGCAGAGGCACAAGGCTGGGATTAAGGCCCTCTGGGCCACAGCATTTTATAGGAGTATGAACAATCATGGCCGAGCCAAACTGATGACCTAAAATCCCAGCATTCGCAGGACTGGGGCCAGTGCTCTCCTGAGGATATGGGAACCAGATGGCAACTGGTGGCCTTGAACCTTTCAGGGCAGGCTTGCTGCTGCTAGATTGCCAGGTCCAGAATTCTGAGGTCTTCCCCAAACATGTGCAAGGAACATCAGAGATCTTTCTGTAGGAAAGAGAGACTATGAGCTCAGCACTTTGGCCTCTCGCTCTGTTTATCCCAACAATGGTGGACAGGCCTGGGCTGAGGAGTTCACATTCCCAGCGGTGTGCCGGGCTGTCTCAGCCACCACCCCAGTGGACCTTCACTGCCAGCATGGGTACTGAACCACTGCTTACAGCAGACAGCCCTCACTAATGCCGATGTCCCAGGTTCTGCCTCCAGAACCCCCTGGCTCCACATTGGACTATGGATTGTCTTGGGTCTGACACCTGCCAAAGACAGTGATTGGCTTTTGAGGACATCTGACAGTTAAGAGGAAAAGGTCTTCACTCTTGCCTGTTCCAGATACTTCATGTAGACAACCTGCTAAAGTCACCAAATCTTGAGCTTTACTTCCAGGGTGTTATTTCTAATACAAGATCATGTCCTTTTTTATTAAGAGGCCAAATGAAATACTTATGTGAGTAACATCTCTATGTCTTATACAAAAGTCTTATTGGAAACACCCAGTGGTCAGGAAAAAATGACCCCAAATTAATTACTCTGTATGCATTTATTTTTAAGTATATCTTATATCTGTGCCTCTTTAGATACTTTTTTTTTGTGGCCAGCTTAGCCCACCCTGGGGGCAGGGCTGGTGTGGCATGTGGTGCTGGGGATTGAACTGCGACCCTTGTGCTTGCCTAAGCTTGTCTAAGCAGGCATTTTAGACCACTGAGCTATCTCTCTTGCCCCTTTCACATTAATCCCCCCTCTCTGTCTCTACAAAAATTCCATGGAGAAACAGAAAGGATATTGTTATCCCCATTTTACAGATAAGGTGCAAAGAATTTGGGTGTCTATTTGTAGTCACCCATTAGAAAGTCAGGTCACCCATGTAGGGCACAGAACTCTGTTCATTGAACAGCCCTGCATCTAACCTAAAAGGTCTGTCTCGGGATCCTAACAGGACATCCGGAATGGGACACCAGGACATTTCTCCTGCTTTCCAGTCCAGGGCTCAATCACAACAGTGAAGCAATGCAATCCTCACAGATGTCTCGTGATGTTTTCTCCCTCTGCTCCAATTGGAGGTTCAGTTGTAATCTATCCAAAAGCATTATATTGTATAACGTGTTCAGTGCCACTCATGCAAAATGCATCTGCTGAGCACCAACGGTGCACCAGGGGCCATGTGAGGTACCCAGTGCAGAGACCGACAGTCCTGCCGCATGTGCCATGCACCTGCAGACGTGGGCTTAGGTGCTGGAACCCAGCAGGTGCTAAACAGATGACATGCCTGTCCTCAATGGTTGGCCCTACTCACAGCTAGGTGTCATAGGGAACAATAATTAGCAGTGACAAAACAGGGCTTCATGGACCTCACTAGGGAAAAATAGCCCAGCTTGAGGGGTCATGGGGCTACCACTTAGCTCTCAGCACCCCTAAAGTTCTTTCAGACATGGGTGGGTTTAAAAACAATCCTTAACTTGGGAAACCCCATTTGATGACACCCAGACACAGATCATGACCTCTTCCCTGGCCTCAGTCACACAATCCCCTACTGCAATAATTCCCATATGCTGACAGGGCATTTTACATTTCCTATGCCTAGTAATAAAAAAAAAAAAAACAGTATAATAGTATAATAGGACCTACTGATGTGGGCCCTATGCTCACATGGACATTCCTGCTATATATGCACTAGAAGGGAAAACTTCATAGTTTTTTTTTTTTTTTTATTTTTCTCAAAACTGGGGATTGAAATTAGGCCCTTGCACTTGCCTGGAAAGCACTTATTCTACTGGGCTATCTCCCCAGCCCCCCTTAGTTCTTATAAAGTATGTACTATAGAATTTTCTCAATCAGGGAGCCTAGAGAAGGCATGTTTGAGCTAGTATTCAAAGGATGAAGAAAAGCATTCTAGACAGCAGGAGAAGCTTATGCAAAGGCCCTATGCAGGGAGGACCAGACTCACTCAAGAGAGAAAGCACCATGAGACTGGGCCCAAAAGAAAAAGGACAGAGAACTCCACTCAGCTCTGGGCTCTGGGAGTGGACAAGGCAGCCCTCAGAGGGCCTCCAAGGCCACAGGAAAGGGTTTGTTCCCATTTCTAGAACAATGGTAAGTACATCCCTGTGGGAGCCTCAAGTAAGAAGGCCACCTGAGCAAGTGGCTAGGCCTTGGCGCTATACCACCACAGTCAAGGGACAGTTAGCAACAGCCCTGCATCTGCGCAGGGCCCACCACACCACTACTTTCCATGCCCCATGGGAAGGAGGCCCGACTGCCTCCCCAAGCACATTTGAGGGCACAGGCTTGCATCTGCACACCTTATCCCAAGCTCAGGCCCTGGGCCAAGCAGGTGCTCAGCACAGACAGCTGACAGGTGCAAAGAGGCCCCACCACTGCCCTTGAGGTGGTCTGAGTTCAAGAGACACACTAACACCCTGAATAAACACAACACAAAGCGACGGGTTGTGACGGGTTTTGCAAAAGACAAGTTCTCCAGGTGCAGGGGGATCGAGTGGATCTGTACGAGCCAGGTGTGGAGACAGGCACTCTCAAAGTAGTAGAGTACAGAGCTGGCAGTGTGAGGCTGAGTGGGTGGACAGAGAAATGGAAGAGGGTGGGGCTGGATTCAAGGGAGAGGCAAGCAAGCTCTTGGGTAAAATTCACAAGGGAAGAAGAGTAAGTAGGTATAGGTGGCTGACAAAATTTGCATTTGTTTTTTAGGGAAGGAAGTTTACTCTATGCCTTCTGCAGAAGGCCAAGTGAGACCCTCTGGGTTCAGATCTGAGCTTGCCTGCTACATGGGTGGTTGTAATGTTGAATAAGTCCCTTAACTTTCTCAGTCTAATTTGTAAAATGTGGACAAACATTAGTGGCGACCTCATCAGATCACAGTGAGAATTAATGACTGAAGGATGTGAGGCACTTGACAGGATACAGGCACATAGGGAGCACAAGGAAAAGGGGGGTCTTATTGTTCTACTTATTCTCACTTCCTCTACTCCCTGAACCTATCTGTTTTCTTCTTCTTTGTTTATAACAATGAGAGCTAAAGCTCTCCACAGGTCCCCCAACATGTCTCACATTCCTAGAACCCCACAAGGATCCCAGGAGAGTCTGGTGGGACCTTGGGATGACAGGGAAGCCAATTGTGCCTTCCACTGAGGCCCAGGCACTGTGAGCTGGGCTGAGTGGCGCCCTTGCCTCGGTTCTGGTCAGAAGCCCCAGAGGAACATCTGGGTCCTGACCTGCCAGCTAAATCCATGAAACAGCTCTGGGCATTTTCAGAAAGGCTTCAGTGAATGGGTAGTTCTAGAAACAACGATTTGGATAATACAGTGATGATTATTGTAAGTGTGGCTGTTTCTTTCAAAATCAGTTCCCTCTGAGCAAAGTCAAGTGGATCATGAGCAGAGTGTGAAAATATCATTTTCTCTGTGCTGCCCTCCTGACCTCGCTCCGTGAGAGCAGAAATAATGCAGCACTCCACAAAGTCCTTCTTTGGCTAGATTGTATCAGGACGCTGATGATGGCCCTGCCAAATGGCAGGGGAAGGGGTCTGCTTCAGCCAGTACACGTCACACATGGACGCTGATGAAGACAGATGAGTCAACTTGCTCAATACTTTGGATTCCCACTAATTTTCTAGATGACAGTGACACTTCATCCTTCCAGCAATATAAACTAGGAAACAAAAAGACCAGAAAAGTACAAAATTGGCAAAAGAATTTTCTAAACTGTCCAAAAGAGGCATTCCAGTGTCTGTGCCTTTCACGCATGCAAGACTTCTAACAATGTTGGTTATCAGGTTTGGGCTTTGGGCCTATTATGTCACCATCAAAGAGACAGATGGTCACCTTCGGGCTGAGCTTGCCCAGTTCCTAAGTCAGCACTGACCATGGAAAGAAAGAGTAAATGCTCTGCTTCTAGCCCAGGAGCAGGGTGTCTGGAAGAGTCTACTATTTAGAAAGTACACAGCACCTCCTCGTTGGCTTTCTCCCAGCCTGCCCCTGACCACCTGATCTCCAAGGCAGATGACCGGCCCTCACTCCTCCCATGTCCACTAGCATCAGGGCCCAGTCTTACCCCAGCTGTTGGTTGCCATCTTCCCTAGACATGGGAGTGGGATATCAAACCTGCTTCCTACTTCTATCAGAACACTGCTCCAGTCAACTGACTTCCTGAAAACCAAAATACTTGTCAAGATATTTCTTTCCTAGATTTGCAGCGCCTGAGAGGCTGCTACATCCTGCTATACATTTGTCAGGGAAAAGGAGAATGGCATCAGGTTTGCACAACCTCTATCAGCATACCCAACAAGCATCCTTTCCTCTTTTCATACCCCCCAAAGCATCTAATTATAAGAACTCCAGAGAATGAATAGTGAGCTGAAAGTGCACCTCATACAGTACACTTCCTCCACTTGATAAAACTATGCCCATTAATCCTCTTAGAACTGCAGAGCTAGAGCCCAAGCTTTTAGATCTGTTTGTTCGATAAATATTTATCATGCTTCTACTCTGTGCCTGGCCCTGAGATCGTGCCCAGAGAAGCACAGAGCTCATCATGCCCTGTGCCTGCCTCTTGGTGCTAACAGTGAAGCAGAGATCCTCCATCCAAGATGCAGTTCACAGAGAGCAGCAAAAGCTCCCCACAGTCTCAGCAACTAACCTAGCAAAAGAATTCAGACCTCTGGCTCTCTCTGGGGTTCCCATCCTGCTTTCAGCCTGAAACACCTGTTCATTCCTACACAGCCAGGTGCAGAGGGGAGGCATTTCACCAGCCTCATGGTGTGTTGTTACATAACCACAGGGAAGAAGAAAATAAAGTAGCAGATGCAAGGCAGCTGCTCATTGGGCAAACTATGCCATTTAATTTTCTCACCTTCTTAGTACCAAAATAAATAACCAAAAAAGTAAGAGGAGTCCCCAAGCAACCTGGGAAATGAGTATGCAAGTGCCTGGTAGAGAGAAAGTCTTCCCAGGACTCTATGCTGGCCCCTGTCATGACTGGATTGCACCATGTGCAATTGCTTATGTCTGTCCTGACTACCTGTTAAGACACCAAACTACTAAAAGACAGGATCTACATATCTGCCATTATTGTATTGCAGAGTCTTGCACAGGCCTGGGTAGAAGGTTCTCTAGATCAGTGTATTGTACCAGGGTGTTGTGGTAGAAACACACTGTGGCTGTGGCATCTAGATAGTTGGGCCAGTCATCTCCTTTGAAGAGAGAACTAATGGGACATGTATCCACCTAGCACAGCACTCAGCTCATGACACCATATCCAGGCACAGGTCCCAGAGCCTGACCCTTTGGGTCCACCATAGGACACCCCTCATGGGTAGTCTTTCTCCATAGCTTACCATTGTCCTAAGTCTTCCTAAGAGCTACCCTGCCATCTGAAATTCTATCTATCCAACTCTCCTCCTTCTACCCACTCTCCTTCCACAGGTATCAGAACAGCATCACAGTCAGGGTATTCTATATCTATACCTTTGTCTTTCATTAATTGTAGCCCCTGAGATCTCTGATACTTATAAGTCTATCTTGGCATCTTCTTTCTGAAGGACCCCAGATGACAAGTGCTCATGATATCTGTCTGCTCCTCTATATTTCCCAGCCTCCTTTGGAGTCAGGTTGGCCAGTGACTACATCTGGTTAATGAAATAAGAGCAGAAATAATATTCACTTCTGTATAATGGTGATCAAAAACCCAGTGTGTCTCCCATAAGTCTATGGGAGATAGAGACTACTCTCCGGCCATACCTTCTTGAAGTCAAAGAATTCATGAGTCACAACACAAAAGCAGCCTAGGTCCTTACATTGTGTCTTGGAGGAGAGGTATCCAGAAGGACCTCTGACATGCACAGGGCATTATATGAGCCCAACATAAATTTTCCCTGAATTAAGCAGCAAGAGATCTCAAGATTTGTTTGTTAATAAAGCATGCCAAGTCTATTCTAACTGAAAACATATATCCTATTTGCCTATTTATTTAGCATGTATTTGCATTGCTATCTCAAGCTTCCAGCTACAAGTTTTATTTGCTGAAATCTCAGATCTCTATATGCAGAACTTGATATTTCTCTATGCTCATAAGATAGCCTGCTGAACATGAGCACAATGCCAAGTACTGAATAGGCCCTTGGAAGCCCATCCATTACTTCGTCTCATCTTTGAAAAAAAGGAATTTGGGAACAGAGAAGATCCACCTCTGGATGCTTGTCTAGGTCTAGGAATTGGTGCAAACTAGCACAGCCAATGCACTGTCCTTATTTGGGAAAGTAGGAGCACATGGAAGACAGCAGCAATTTGGCAGCCAATTTCTTCCTCATATATGACATCACCTAAGCTCTGAGATGAGGAAGGGTGAGGACCCTCGGGAAATGTTCCAGGTAAACCACTTCATGAGATGCTAATTTTGAAAGCAGTTCCATTATGGTTCAGTCACACAACTATCTCCTCATGACCATTGCATGCCTAGCCTTGTCCAACCCTGGAGATCAGACTGACCCTGACTTCACAAAGCTACAGCCCAAAGGAGAGAAGAGATCAATGAGGCCATGACGTGAGGAAGAACAAGAACCATGCAGGAGATACCCATCAATGAAGACCTTGGTGTTCACATCCTCTTTTGTCAATACTCCTCAGCAGCACAGTGCCAGAAAACTACCTTACAGTTCCCTTGTACTTCAAGTTTCCACATCTACTATCTACTACTAATAACCCTGTGAAGGCAGCATATTTACTCCCACACTGTACAACAATAACAATGGCCAGATATTTGCTGACACTCACTGCCCGCCAAGCATCAGTTTGATTGGATGACCTGGATCCCCTCATTGGGTCCTCATGCATCTGATAAGGCCATTAGTACACAAACCCCATTTTATAGGAGAAATGAAGCCAGGCACAATGGTGCACGCCTGTAATACCAGCACTATAGGAGGACGAATCAAGGGATTGCAAATGTGAGCCCAGTAAGGATGATTTAATGAGACGTTTTCTCAAAAGAATAATAATAATTAATAATAATAATAATAATAATAATGATGATGATGATGATGTAGCTCAGTGCAAAGGAAGAATAAGCCCAATGACTTGCTGAAGGTCACGAAGCAGGCAAGTGGCGTCCAAATGGGGATATGAGCCCATATCTCCTGGCCCAGAAGCCAAGGTTCGTTCAGCAGTGACAGGATGTGAATGTGCTAGAACAGGGGAGACATTGGGGCCATAGTCCTCTCAGCCCTCTGTATTTCTCTGTTGCCCCTCTTGGGACTTGGTGTTGTCTGTTCCCCACACACACCTCATGCTGCCTCTCCATCACCATTCAGACCCAGAATCTCTTCCCCCAGCTGCATAGAACTTCCTGGCTTCTCAGTCACAAGCATCATTCTGTCCATACCCCTGCCTCTGCCTTCCTACTAGCCTTGATCATACCGTGCTCTGATGCCAAACCCATGGACCCTCTCAACTCATCCTGCTTGACACAGCTTCAAGACCATCCATACCTAGGACCAAGGCCACCTCTACCTCCAAAACACACCAACTCAGTGCTTCCCAAATACATCTCATGCTGTGTGGCCTCCTTTCTTCATTCTAGGGACCCTTCCGGGATCCACTCTGCTTCCCAAGGCCTGTACCCTCTGTATTGATATTTTATTCAATCTTCCAGGCTCCTCTTGACTTCCCTTCCTCCAGGCACCTCTCCTAACCCAGATATAGCCTCCTTTTCTAAATGCCCTTGGTATCTGGCATCCCTTTCATCAATTTAGCATTTTGTAAGTGCTTGCCTTTGCGGATACCTGAGATGAGCCCCAAGTGGCATCCACGGCCCTCTAACAGTTTCTAATTTCCTTTCAGACATCAGCTCTTCTCCACTCTGCATTCACATGGTTGGGTCGGATTGAGCTCACCTCCCCTGCCCTCAGGATGGGCTGGCCTACATCCCAGGCTGGCGCTTCATACCATATGATTGGCCTGGAGTTGAATGTATGACCCAGTCCAAGCCAATAAGACCCAAGTCTGGGACTGCAGCTGAAACAGTTGGGAAAGAAACATTCTTCTTACTGGAGTTTCTAAACTGGGAGTGTGCAGACCTGCAGCTGTGAGAAGCCATCTGTGCTACCACATGGGGACAGCCTGCCCCAGAATGAATCCAACAGGGAAAGAGAGCCAAGATACCAAGAGAAACAATTTTTAAAGATCTCATTTGAGCCTCTGGATTCAGCCATGCCTGAATACAGCACACTTCAGATTTGCTTAGTGATATGCACAAGTAAAATCTGGGTTTTTTGCAATAAGAGACCTAAGGATCACACTTACTAAGAGCCAAGTATCTGGGCTGGAGAGATGGCTCAGTGGAATAAGCACTTTCCTTGCAAGCAGAAGGGCCTAAGTTCAATCCTCAGTTCCGACAAAGTACCACCCTGAGAAAGGCAGCTGAAGCTACAAAGAATATAAGAGATTGAAAGAGATTGATCCTAAAAGAGCTCATGATCTTTTTATTTTTAATAACAGCTTTTCTGAGATATAATTCACATATTGTAATATTCACTCTTCTTGAATACACAGTTCCTTAGTTTTTAGTATGTTCATATAATTAGGCCACTACCTCAACTCTTATTTCCTATCCCATTGGATGCATTTCTTAAACCAAGGCTGTGGTTAAGCACCAGACAAACACTTCCAGAGTTCAGCCCCAAACCTTCAGTTGTTGGGATCCTTTCTAAAGCACAAGGAGTAAGGGAAGTGATACCTGGCAAAGTTGTTCATGTAAAAGACAAGGTCACCAGTCACCAGGTTCTCTCTGGATTTTCTAAGCTGTCTCATGATGGTCTCCCCAAAAGTTGCATACCTGGACCCTACTCTATTGGATTCCATAACCTTCCTGCAGTTTATTACAGAATGTTTTAATATACTAACAAGTGAAAAAAACATATAAATTCAACAATAGGGAAGTGATTAAAAACTTGTGCCCCTATAAAATATAAGAGTCTGTAGCTATTAGAAATGATCTTTAGAGAAATGCTTTGAAGATGAGGGGGAAATATTCCTGGTATTATGTTAATTAAATCAGACACAATATTTAAAGTGCATAATATATAAAACACTGATAATTAGAAGGAAATAGTGCTAATTATTAAATGTAACTTTTGTGGAGATGGATGAGGGGCAATTAATTTTTATGCTTCTCTGTGATTTTCAACTTTTCTTAAATAAACAATAACCAAATCAGAGCCACCAATGTTGTTTTTTTAAACCCATTCATTGGTTACTATCTTATTTTATTAATGTGACCACCAAAGACAGAAAACTCACATTTGAATATCTTACAAAACTTTTTAAAAAGATATTGCCCTTCACATTCTTTAATCAAGGCAATAAGTAATGTGTGATTTTCATCTGCTTAGAAGCTCAGAGCAGAAATGTATTACTCAAATGCAATAACCAGTTCAGGTTGAGTATTGTAACTTTACAATAACTTTACATACTTTCCGACACTTCCTTTTGTCTATGTTTTCAGTGTCTTGCTTGTGTTTGTATGGTTGTTTGTTTGGTTTTCCTTTTCTTTTTTCTCTTGAATTGGGAATTGATTGCAGGGTGTTGCACTGAACTCCATATTCCCAGGATATTCTTATAATCATTTATTTATTTATTTATTTATTTATTTATTTATTTATTTATTTATTTGGTTCAGTGTCTTGCTCTTTTGAGACAGGGTCACATTAAGCCACTAAGGAGTCAGCTAGCTCTCTGTCTCAGCCTCCAGGCTAAGATGACATACTCAGTTTTACATGTGTTTTCATCCACACTGAGCTCCTTGGAACACATAAACCAGTGTTCGCTGAGATCATTTGATGTTGCCCCACAGAGGCTGGGACTCTCTGACAAGCATTGCATTTTACCCACAAATGGATTGAATAGGGCTTTAAAAGTTACTGTTTCTCCCCTCACAGTAGGGTATCTACCAAGCTTTGGATATATATCTCCTTTCCTGAGACAGCCTATTCCCCAGGCACCAGATTAACCATTTCCTTGCTTCAGCTTTTTTTTTGCAGTGTGGACTAAGGTCCATCCTGACTGCCATAGTCACCAACCAGGGAATGACAATAAATGTCAGCAAAGCCAGCCAAAGCCTGTTCAGTACATATATCTTGCATTCAGATCTTCAGACAGTAAGTGACACTGTGGCAGACAAGCAGCTAGGCAGCACCCACACTGCATAAGCAAGGGCCATACTCTCTCTCACTGGTTACAAACACTGTTCAGAGTGCCCTGGATTTTGCTGCAAATTATCCAGATAGATCTCTCCTTCACTCTGGCTCAAAGAAAAAAAAAATTGTGCTGTAAAGACGAGGTCACTTGGAAAAAAAATAGGTAATTATATCGTCTGAGCACTCTCCCAAATGTGACACCTCACAGCAGATGATATATTTGATTGCCAGCCAAAATTATTCTTGTTGGGGATAACTTCACTCACTCTCCCAGAGACTTCAAAAGTAAGCAAAAGAAAGCGTGCAGTATTTTAATTGTGACCATGTTATCACAGCAAAAGCCACTGTGTCTTACTTGTAAATCCATACCCAGTGAAAATGAGGGTAGGGAGGCAGTAGCATTTATCCAGTGCTTACAGTGTGCCAGACGGCACCCAAGGCTGAGCCAGGCAGCTCAAGGTATCTTTCCGCAAGTCTCACATCATCAACCTGCAAAGTAGATAGAATATCCTCACTGCTTAAGATGTGGGCATCTCTGCTTAGAGAGATTGGATATGTAGTTCAAGGTCACAGGGGAGACAAGTTTCTGAGTGTTGAACCCCAGTCCAACCTACCACAAAGCCCTGCATGTGGCCCTTTGAAATAGCTACAGACCTTTCCTGCTGGCATGAGGCTGAAATAATCCTCTGTCCTCTTTCCCACTGTTTCCTACTCAAGAGCCTCTGACTGCCTCATCTTCGTGACTTGGGTCCCTCTCACTCAGAAAGTCATCCCAAACACACTTGAAAATAAAATGTGATAGTTTCTACCAATACCCTTAAGCTAACACGCAACCCCTTCAGTGCCACAAACAAGGCAAGAGGAAATCTCTCCCAAGGAATCTTCTTAAAGGGAATAAAGTGAGGCTGAAAGTGTGCAGCTAATAATGTGTGGTGATGATGCAAGCAGGGCTGCCCTCTCTACTCTCTCTCTCTCTCTCTCTCTCTCTCTCTCTCTCTCTCTCTCTCTCTCTTTCTCTGGTGGCTCTTCCAGAAAAGCATGCAGGGAAGCAACGAGGACAAGGTGCCAAGAAGAGGTGCTTCCGTGTAATTGCAAGGCTCTCTCCATTTAATGTGCAGGACAAGTACCCTGGAGAACTTGAAATGGTCGGACAACTATAAGGGCGACAGGAATGTCATTTGAAAATAATTTCACACCCCGTTAGCCGCGTGCAGCCACTCAACTGGCATCCTCCTGGAGCAGAGGAAGCCTTTCTGCCTGCAGCAGCCTGCGCGCAGCGCGGCCAACTGCCACCGGTTCCTTCACCTTTTATTTACAGCGCAAAGCAGGCTGGTTCATCAGTGGATCCGGGAGGTGGAGAATGAGTAAGATACTTGGCTCTTTCCCTCAGGACATAAAAGGGCCAGGTACAGAAGGAAGCAAAGCCCATTTCTTCCCTGAAGGAGTCTGTGCCCTGGCTCCAGTAGACTCACCCGGGGAACCCCAGGAAGCAAAATCAACCCTAGCGCCTTGCCGGTGGTTGGCGCAATAGAAGAAGCGCCAAGCAAGCCCACTGCACAGAAAATCACTGCCCCCTTCAGGCAGTATCTCAGTCTATGCGTTCGTTGCGCAGGGACTTCCTCAGTCCGGAAAAACTCGCAAACCCGACTGTGTGAGGCCGGATACCGCTTTTCCTGGCCTCCGTGCGTTCTAGCACCCGCCTGGTGGTGAAAATTTGCACTGGAGCTTAGGGAGAAACCCAAGCCAAGGGTGCGTGAGGGGTCTTGGGGGTGGAAATCTCCGAGAAGAAGGCCAGGAGAGGGAGCCCGCTGCTGCTCTCCAAGCCGGTGCTAGGGCTACTAAGACACTTCAAGTCTGAGCCTGGAGAACACTGCGCCCATAGCCTCCGGGTCAACAGCCGGACACCACTGCTTCTGGATGCCACCGCGCGCCCGGAGTGAGACCTACCAGGGCACTCTGAGCAACTAACCCAAGGAGGTTTCTTCCCAAAACCTCTCGGGCGGGCGGCGAGCAGCACTGGACACATGCAGGCAGAAGCGCTGCAGATCCCGTGGCTCCACACCTGCCGGTACACGACACACGCCCTGCCAGCTCTGCCAGCTGTGCCCTCGTGCCTGTCAGGTCCCTGAACCCTCTGGACCTTTAAGCGCGCTTTAGCTTTCCTCGTGGACTGTGAGCAGGCCTGCATCCCCTCAAGCCCCGAGTGGCCCAGTTGCAGTCAATGATCCTGTTCCTCCCACCTGGGACCCTACAGCCCCTGCCACAAGCACTTGGGCAGGGGCAACCACTGCAGGTCTTCTGGGGGGCCAGCCCCACGTCTCCACTCTTTTTCTGGCAAAGGAGACCCTAGTCTTCTATTTCCCCCACATAACACGCGCACTCACACACATACATACAGTCCCAAAGGGGGAGGATGCTCAGCAAATCTGGGCACCAGCTGTGCCAGTCAAACCCAGCGAGACTTGAGAGGGTGCTCAGTGAGCCCCAGTCCCTGGTGCCCTCGGCAGGCGGGGGCGGGTCAATCGCAGCTCCAGCCCGGGGCTGGTGCTTGCCTCAGACCAACACTGCCCCCTCCTCTCCGGCCCCAAGTCCCAGACGCCCCTTGCAGCGCGGCACTCACCTCGGTGTCGTAGAGCCTCAGGTCGAGGAAGTAGGGGCGCAGGAGTGACTCGTTGCGGATCTGCTCGATGGCCAGCTCCACGGCGGGTAGCACGCCGCGCCCGATGCTGCCCTTGGCTACCTCCTTGGTGAGCGGCATGAGGCCCATGATGGAGAGCGGTGGGCTGCTGGGCGGCGGCCGGGGGGCACCCCGCGCCCAGCCCCAGGCCCCGGGCGCCAGCGGCAGTAGCAGCGGCAACAGCAGGAGCAGCAGCAGGCTCGCGGGAGGTGGTGGTGGCGGCGGCGGCGGCGGCGGCGGCCCGGGCTGCCCGGAGCTCCGCGGGGAAGCCATGCCGCGCCGCGGGCTGCGGGCGCCGGCTCACTCGGCCCGCATGGCCTGGCCCGGCCCGCCGCCCGGCGCCAAGCTCTCCCCGCGGCGCCCGCGCAATGGCGCCGGCCGGTGCCCCGGCTCCGGCTCGAGCTCGGGCTCCTGCTCGATCAGAACGGCCGCGGCGGCGGCGGCGCCCGTGACGGATCAATCACGCCGGGAAGGGGTGGGAGCCAGCGGAGTGCGGGAGGCGGGGAGCGAGCGAGCAAACGCGGGGAGGGGGCAGGCGTCTCTGCGCGCGCTCTCTCCTGCGCTGCTGCCCCGCACCGGGCCGCCTCCGTCCGCCTCCTTGTGCGCTCGGAGCCGCTCTCCAGCCCGGGGCTGCTAGGCGGCCGCCCCAGGAGCCTGGCCAGGGGAGGGCGGGCGGCAGGAAACGCGGGAGGCGAAGGCGAGGCTGCTCCGCCGCGGCTCTGGCCGCCTCCAGGGACGGGGACGGGCCGTGCGCGCAGGGGTGGGGGTTAGGGGGAGGCGCTGGCGCTGCGGCGGCCTCGGGGAGAGCTGCCTCCCAGCGCACGCACTCACGCGCCCCCGGCCCTCCGCGGCGCCGGCTGCTGCTGCCCGCCGACCGCCGGAGACCTGCGCGCGCCGGGACACCGACACCGGGAAGCAGGACCGCGCGCTACCGCACGCAGGGGTCGCCACTGTTTCACTGATCGCTTCCTGTAGCACCTGCAAGGTGATTTGGGGTTGCTTCTGGGAAGTCTAGGAGGTCAAGTCTGGACGAGCTGACGTCCTGCGAAGACGTCCTATGGGGCACCTGCAGCCTGTGCTCTCTTCTGCTCCAGCGCCCAGAGGCCTCGGTCCTGCCAGGAGGGTTGCGGAAGACGACCGCCAGCGCTCGCACGCCCCTTGGCTCTAGGCTGTTCGACCTGCACAGGTCCTTGGCTAAGGACACCCTTCTTCCCACCCCACACAGCAGCCGCCCTTTGCGTACCTCAAGCAAGGGCTGAGATCTGAACCTTGCGTGCGCTACTGCCCCCTCCAGGCTTCTGACCTCTCTGTGTCCCCACTCCCAAAGGGCCCCACCCTAGCATTTTCGCTGGGGTGGGAGCTCTGTCCCAAGGCCAGAGGGGCTGCGTGCCTGGACTTGGCTTCCTCTCTGCCAGGTCGCGTGATTACACAGGATAACCTTAACCTTAGGTCAATCGGTCCAGGCCAAGAAGCATCTGAGGTGACCTAAAGACCTTGGACCTCTTCTGAACATGAAGAATGGAAATCGTGTTCATTAAGCTATAAAATCTCACGGGCTGATTAATTCGAGGGACACAGTAGGGGATCAAATCACAAAATATCCTTGAACTTGAACCAAGCATAGTAGAATATGTTCACTTACTTGTAGCAAAGGTGCCAGTGAACCTTTACTGAGTACTCCCTCCCTTACAAAGTGATCGTCACAACAGCCCTATAAACTAAGTACTGTGTGCTAGGTTTATCATTCCCACTTCCTAGGTGAGTGCTCAAGGGGTGTCTGGAGCTTGCACAAAGGCGCAGAGTTGCTAGAGATGGGAACACAGAGCGACAAGGGCTTTGTGCACCCAACGGTGGCTGCTGGATGTGGGAAAGGGACTCTCTTCTGAAGCAGGTGCATGGAGCTGAGTCCTAACTGCTCTGGACCTCGGTTCCTAGGTGAGGGAGCTGCACCAGATGATGTCCACAGAGCTGCTTTTCTGGAGCAAGGCAGGCATAGCCCTGAATCAAGACCGGATTATCAGGAAGCCTGAAGAGGAGCACGGAGGCTGAGTACAGAACCTTGGACAGCGCCAGGGAAGCCGGCTAAACTTGCTCTGTCCAGGCAACACTTTCTAGGCTTGCAGAGACACTGCCTCTCAGCTCCTCTTATCGTATCTTCCCTTAAAAACTAGAAGACATGTGTGAGCAGAGCTCACCCGAGCATCTCTATCCTCCCTCCTAAAAATGGTCCCAAGGACAGAGCAACTCCCAGACCCTCACTCAGCTGGTGTCTCACTTGACATCGTAGATACCCACTACTTACAGATTTCTCCCTCTTGCCCTCCCTCCACTCCTCCACTCGGGTTTCTGATGAGCATTTTCACTTTTTTTCCTTAGTCATTTGTGTTTTTCTTGAGAGCTGTGCCAATACAGAGTATCCACTGACACCTACATCTGGGAATACATTAAAAGCTGACATAACTTTGTCTGACATTTACTAAAGAGGTTGAAGCCCTTGCCTGGTCACTACCTCGCAACCTTTGTGTCTCTGATCATGAGGTGACTTGGGCCCAGGACATATAGCCCAGGAAACCAGCCTCTCTGTCCATCAGCCTGGCGACAGGCCACACTCTGATCTCATGCCCCACTTCAGTGCCTGGGCATCCCTCTGCTGCTGAGTTCCTGCCCTGGCCTTGTGTTCTGGTTTAGATAACTGGGACTCTGGCATGCTTCTGAGATCTGCGTTTCTGTCTTTGCCACTGGTTTAGAATTGCTTTTCCTCTAGCGCTGGAGTCCAGCCTCTTTCATTTTAACAACCATTTACCAATGTTGGGAAAGGTCTACTCCATGCTGGACAGTGCCTTAGCTGCTGGGAATGCAGGAATGAACAAACCAGATTCAAATTTCTGCCCCATAGAACCGACATTCCAGTGGAGAAAGAGACAATAAATAGGAATGAAACTATGAAAAGAGAAATAGGAAGGTTGCCACATGGAGGCAACTCCTCAGCAAAGACCTAAAGGAAGTAAGGGAGAGGCAAATCGTTTTCCATGCAGGGGAATAGCAAGGCTCCAGGACAGAAGTGTGCCTGGCATCTTCAAAGAATAATCGGAAGTGTGGCTAGAGCAGAATGACCAACAGCATACACAATAACAAAGGCAGGAGAGAGCTGCAGGACGTAGGGGCTCTTCAGCTGCTCATGAGGAAAGGGGAACTCACAGGTGAGTTTTGAGCAGAGCAGCACCCTGAGAAGCATCTGAATAGCTCAGTGGAAATCTGCCAGTAGGGCGAAGGATAGAAGCTGGCATACTGATAAGGAGGCTGTTACAACATTACTGGTTCTGGTGGCAAGAACTAGGCTGAGTAGAGGGAGGGGTCAAAAGCGACTAGAGTCATAATTGCTTTTCATACTGTTAATGGACATACAGTACATGGGTCACATATCAGAACTGTGGGAACACTTGTTTGAGCTCATCAACCTTCTAAGAGAGTGGTAGAGACCTGGAAAGCAATGTGCCAAGTCGCACGTCCAAAATGTGTTAAACACCGGTCTCCAGCAAAGTCTGGCTAATTTAAACTCATTTTCTCCCAATTACCCCATCCTCTCAGCAATCTTTTCTCCCATGTAGAGAAGTCTGGATCAGGGTCCCAGCTCAGATGTCAGGGCACCCACAAGCTTTATGGAGAGTTGGGAGCCACACTCCATCTGCCATCTGCCAGCAGGGCATGTCTCCCCTTGAATAGGATTCTGATATCCAGAAGCTAGCAGCACACCCACCTCCTACCACCCCTATGTCTGCTCTTTGACTGTATTTGCACCAACCGCCCCCTTCCTCCTGAGTTGGAGGTGCTCCGTTCCACCCCCTGCCCCTGCTTGCCCCTCAGGAACTGGATCTCGTCTCCCACACCATTCCCAATGAGTCTTTTCAGCCCATGTCTGTCTCCATTCTGACTCTCAACAGCAGCAAGACCTTCTTTTTAATCTTTTTCTTGAAAAGAAAACATTGTGAGCCATTTTTTTGCAAGCATTGCCTGTGTATTTCTTATTCATGTTTACATTGAAACGTCTCTTTCAATCAAGTAGCTCAGCTGTTTTTAAGTGCATTGTTTTACATTGCTTCTTTTTTTAATAGATAAGTTATAGATGATGTCTCTCAAAAAGATTAACTGAATGAATCTAAGTACCTTTTTCCTTTTCTTCAAGACATGTTTTTAAATGCAAAAGTTGGGTTCCAGGCATCAAATGTGGCCTGGTGACATGTTCACACAATAATAATAGCTACCATTTATTAAACACCCACCTACTCTGTGCCGGATTCCTTGGTATGTATCACCAGTTTTCATGACTGCCTGAAAAATGCATGTTAGCATTTCATCTTGATTTTGTACACTAAGAGGCTGAGGTGCAGGTTCATGAACGATACTCTGCAGAGGCAGAGATCATGTCCAAGTCAATTGACTCAAGCTCCCGTGCTTGCCTCTCCTCCACTTGCTGTCCTCCAGCATGACTTCATCTGACTTCAGAGGGAGCTCCTGAAGAGGTAATGAGTACTGCTGGAGGTCAGCACCAACAAGAACATACCCTTGAATAAAGGATGAGTTTGTCTCTTCTCGGTTCTCCCAAACCCACTGCTGTGACAACAAACTTATCCTTCAAGTAACAGCATCCATCCAATCCAAGGAGGCAAGACCCTCCTGGTCTGATCACCTCTCCTTAGGCCCATCTCCAAATTCAGGGAATGAAGTTTCCAGCATATGTTTCTGGAAAGATACAGTTCAACCACAGCACTTGGCCAGGAAATTTAGCTCAGCTAGTCCCTAGAAGGGTACAGGCTGCGAAGGGGTTTAGCATCCCTCTTATTTAGAAATTTCAAAAACAAAAAGCTTTGACAAGGGAGACCAGGGTGAGCAAGCAATAAGATGCTCATTTTGGGAACAGTCTTAGCTGGGAAGGAGGCCCATAAAGTCTCCAAGTTAGTCACCTGCTCACACAGAGGTCCCTCTTTACCCTTTTGGGCAGTCTTGGGTCCAAATTCCAGCTTATCAATCAGTACTGGAGCTCTGCACAAGTCACTTTGTCTCTTGAGCCTCACTTTCTTCACCTGCAAAATGAAGGTAACGCTAGTTCTTTCCTTGAGTTGTTGGGATGATTAAATTGTGTAATTTCTGTTAAGCACGGACATGTGCCAACCACTAGTTTAAACACTTTGCATGTAATTAATTATTTTATTAAGTAAGATAATGAATATGATGTAATTAACACAATCCTAAGCATTTATTAGGCATGCAATAAATAGTAGTAATGCTGCAAAGCATGGTGAGATCAACACCTGCCTCCTTAAGCTCCACCTAAGCTTTTACAATGGGTCCTAAGCTGCAGCAGGATTTAGTGATTCCCCAATTTTCTAATCCATGGCAGTCCTTCACCAAAAACAGCTCACAGGCACCTCCTCACATCTACTTTCAATCAAGTTTTTCTTCCTCTGCAGAAATCCCCAGATCCCTTAGCCTTCCTTGATCACTACTCTACCTAGTGCTCTCTTTAAAGGTGATGCCAGAACTAACCACAAAGTCCTTGCAGGTAGAAGAGCAGGGTCATCCCTTTGTGCTCAGGCCCCTGTCCTTGCAGTCCAAAGTTGCCCATATTTTCCTAACAGTTTCATGCATCACCCTGATTCCTGGGGAACCTGTGGTTCTCCAGGAGCCTCGATGTGTTTTATATGGGTTTGTTGAGTGTGAACAGCAGGCCAGATCTCTCTAATCCCATTTGTCAGCAGCTTAATTTGAGGACCTATGAACAGGATTGGAAGAAATCGGCCAATGGTCATGTCCAGCCTAATGGAGGTGTCCTTTGTGGCAGTTATGCTATCTCTTGGATTTACCATTTGTCCAGTATCATGTTATTAGACAACTTGATTGTCTTTTTAATGCAAAAAATTCCATCCAAGTGTCAAATAAGAAAGTGCTGAAATCACAGCCCTGAGGCTGCCCATACCTGGGATCATCTGCTCTACTTGGGTTCATGGAGTAAATCTACTAAAAAGCTCCCCATTTCACAGTCTGCAGAGATTTTTGGTGCCATCTCTGGACCCTCCACAGCCTTGGCTTGGCAGCTTCCTCTCCCAATTCCCTCCTTGGAGATGCAGTTTATCTAGGAGCCTCAAGCTGCCTCAGAGAATCTCCTCATCTTTTGTTTCTCTCTCAGTCATACTCAACATAGTTCTGTTTGCTGGTCATTGCTCATTCTCCACTAGACCATCTGGAGGGTATCTGTTAAGGGGGCTAGTGATAAGAAACGTGTGCATTCTCCAAGCACATCTCACCAAGCCCCATTGGCAGTCCATGTTGTTTCCTCCACACCTCACCATATTCCAAGACTAAGCACTTATATCTGTTCCCGCATCCTAATACTTCTCCATCCTGTGCCTTTACTTTCAGCTTCTCCCCATGGATGTATTTTTTTTGTAAATATTACTGAGATATAACATATACACACTGTAAAGTATACACACTCTAAATATACAGCTCACAATGGATTCACAAAAGTGAACACACCCATGTTCCTAGCACCCCACTGCCCCTGTCCTGTCCCCAGCTGGTCACTCCCTTGACCTAAGAGAACCCACTCTCATGTTAGTATCATGGACTGGTTGTTGTACCTTCTTGTTATCACTGCCCTTTTTTGTATCTGGATTATTTCAGGTGTTATGTTGGTAAGATTCATTCATATGGTTGAGTGTGGTTATAGATCTGTTATTCTCATAGCTCCTAACCTTTTACACCAACCAATGTCATCACATAGATCCATGCACACAATTTCTTTCCATCCACCTTCAACCTAGCTGGTTGTAATAGTTTATCTTGTATCCCTGGTTCTATTGTTCATCTCTGTCTTGTCCTTTATTTGTTCTGCCATACTGACCATCCCTGAGCTTAGTTATATGTCACTTCTCAGCTCACAGCATTCTATGGCTCCCTGTTATAATGGGCACAAATTTCTCAAGCCTGATGGTACAGATTTATGTCATTTCATTGTTTCCACATTCAACAACTGGATGTTTCTCCCACATCTTCTAAATTCTAACTGCTTAAAACATATTAGCTGGTCTATAAACTTCATACTTTTCTCAGGCTATTCCTTCAACCTTCTCACTCTTTCTTGAAGGAGCTAATCCTTCAAGACTAGCTCAAGTGTCACTGCTCCTTGAGACACCTATACAGCTTGGTCCATGCTGAAAGATGACACATCACTTATTTACAATACACTTTGCTCTTTCTTGGTGGCACCTTAGAGTTGGATCTCTCTCTCTCTCTCTCTCTCTCTCTCTCTCTCTCTCTCTCTCTCTCTCTCTCTCTCTCTGTGTGTGTGTGTGTGTGTGTAGTGCATAAACCAATGGTGTCTTAAGATCAATGAAAGATGCATTTTGCTTTTTTCTCAGTATATTCTATAACATTCTTTGGTATCACATGAAATTCTATAATTAGACATCTACAATTCTTGGTCCTTCTCCCTGTGTGACACCATGGGCATACCAAAGCAAGCACTATATTTATTGATTAAAGAAGTTCTATATGGGCAGCTTCTGCATGACTTCTTCACTGGAGAGGACAGGGAAAGGAAGGCCACTATTCAGTCTATCCTGAGGTTCTTCACAGGGTGAGGTGATGGTCCTTTTCACAGGGCCAGGTGGCCAGGAGGGAAGTCTGGAACCAGCCACAGAAGGATCTTCCTGCTCATTGTCTGATGTCTGCATGAGAGGGTGGTGACTCTGAAGATTTAATTTAGTGCTGAATTCCTGACCAGCAAGGCAAGTTTCAGTTGTAGTTTCATTCTCATTGGTAAATACGATTTGCCTTCTGAGGATATGATTTACAGCCTGGTGCTCAGGAGCATGCTGTGATAGGATGCTGTGGCAATCTGGTTCCAAGCCTCTCTGCTTGAATAGCTACAGTGAGTCTTTCAATTTGCCTTTTCCTAATGAAATCAGCTATCCTCAGCCCAATCCCATGCTCCATAATATATTAAAGAATAAAGGGCACAGATATGCTGGGATTTGATCGTAGTGGTACCTTAGTTTCTCTTGGGCCTTTTCTTAAGATTTTAGCCATTTCATAGAAATTTTAGTAAAACCCAGCACATCTGTCTGTCTCAGCCTGTGTAGGCTGCTATGACAAATACCTTAGGCTGGGTCAATAAATTTCATAAGTAGAAATTTATTGGTCATGGTTCAGGAGATTGAGAGGTTCACGATGAAGCCTTCAGCAGATTCGGAGCCTGCTGATGATCTGTTCTTCATAAATGCTGCCTTCTGTGTCCACATATGGCAAAGGAAGCAGAGGGCACTCCCAGACCTCTCTTGTAAGGGCATAATTGCCATTCCTGCAGGGAGAGCCCTTATGACCTCATCCCCTACCAAGGCCACCAGCACATGGGAAGTTGGCTTCAAGGTGAATCTTAGAGGAACACAATCACCCCCTCCACAGCAGTGTCCTGTTGCTCTTACATGCTCTGCAATTTGGAATTGCAACGAACATGGCAAAATGTTTCAGGACCATCCACTTTGGCAATAAGAGATGTGCTCATTTCCTTGTGCAAGGACCCTGAATTCAAGTGGAGCAGAGCTGTGTGTAGGCAATAGTGTAGAGGGTTTGTTTATATGGGGTCCTGAACAAGGTGGCAATTTCACAGGATTTTCTGCAAGTTTAGGTCAGTTTTCCAAGAACCTCACTGTTCATATCAAGGCATTGCACTCTGCTGGGTGGTTTTCCTGGCAACTGCAAGGGCATGGGGACCACAAGGCTGGCGAGCATGGTAAAGTTCAATTGTATGGCCATCTGGACTTCCTTTGGGGAGTTTCTTTGATTGATATCTTTATTTTGTCAGGATCTAGGAAAGCTCCTGATTCTTTCGTATGATGCTCATTATCTTTCAGCAAATTAGATGCCTCTGGGAATTTTCCAGATTCTATCTTCTTTTCCAAAAATGAATACCATTATTCACAACTTGGAAACAAGAAGGAAAACATTCCTGGCAATCTGGAGCAGCTGACTGGATGGTGGTGAGAGATAATTTCACTGGAGAAGTACAAACATTTATTTTTCACTGTATATATTTTGGTTTACCTCTTTATACCACCTCAAGTGTTTTTGTTTTCACCATCAATCTATATTGATATTTTACTTTTTAAAGTTTCTTGTATCCCTCCACTGCTTGTTATTGCTTTGTGTTCTGTTTATTTTTTCCATTTATGTTTTCACTTTGTGAAGTTTGTCCAGCTGATTGGGTTTGTTAAACAACAAAATGACTAACAGCTCAAGACAAAAACAAGAATGAATTCGCTACTGTTATGACTATTGTTTACTATTGTTTTTCCTGACTTAAATTCTTTCTAGCTCTGCTCCGACCTTTTATGGATATTACATTTAATCTTTTAAGAAAAATAAAATTAAAAAAGGCTTGGTATGGGATCCAGCCACTTGGGACTCCTTCTGTCCCTCTCCCAGGCAGAAGCTTTCTTTCCCTCAATAAATATATTCTGGGAAAAAAAGATATGATGTCAATATTTCAAACATACTAATAAAAAACCACCTCACTGGTTGATGATGCCTCCTATATGAAAATATAACATGCAATTGATTATCTCTGCGCTATCTTGATGGATATATTTGTCTTATACATAAAAACAAATATATCTGTCAAGTCGCCCCAAAATGCACTCTAGAATGGGCTTTAGGGATGACCTAGGAAACCTGAGGGAGCTACAGAGCTCCTCCCTGCTCCCCCACTGCAGCCCAGTATCTATTCTGTGACTTCGTGTATACTGAACCTTGCATATATCATCTCACTTAATCATCTCTACCAATGCTGCAAGACAATGGCACACCACTTTTTCAGAAGAGGAGATGAGGTCTTAAGTCCAGTGATTTGCCCAACACAGCACAGAGAAAGTGACAGACTTGGGACTATAACTGATTTTAAAGAGCCAACCACCCTTTTCTACCATGTCACAGCTTCAAGGGCAAGCTATTGATTTTCTAACTTTTCCTTTTCTTCTGTTGAAAGTGAGGACTGGCTGCCTCACTGCTTTCCCTGTGGTCTCCTTTGGCAAGGCCTCCTGCCGCATGCTTGGCCCCAGGACACTGGCCCGTGCTGGGTGTGCGTCTCTAAGGGCATCCATCATCTACTGAGCCTTGGACGTCCTCAAGAAATGGCCCGGAAGGGAGACAGTGGGCCTGGGGTTCAATCCTTTCCTTATGCATCCGCATGCAAAGAACTGAGCAGGGCGCAGAGGGGAGAGCCAAAGGGGAGCTGAAGGAGGACACATGAGCCAGCACACGGCCACCGTGGCATCCATTTCTTTATTATAAAGTGGGTGAACACGGCTGACACTGACAAAGGATCTACAAACTGCGGTATAGGGTTTCAGGATAAATCCTGAGGGCATTAGACTGACCTTGTCAGATACAAAAGTTACATTTCTTGTTATATAGTTCTTGTTTTATCTTGGTCTTAACCATCCAGCAGAAAAGTATAAAAATGAAGTATAAAAAGTAAAGCCATATTAATAGTCTGAGCTGTAAAAGGCTCAAGTCAACAACTTCTGACATTGCCAGTCCTACGGAAAACCCACTACTATTATGGACTGCTGAACTACATTGGGATATTTTGATGAATTCAGCAACCTATGATATTTAAATGACAATGGAATACCCTTCTCTGACAAAACTAAACAAAAAATGGGGATACAAATGAACGACCATTTTGTATCTGTATATTCAAAATAGGATAGATATACAGCTACTTTCTCTTAATTCAATCAATAGAAAGACTTGTCCTAATAGTGTTTGGACAAGATATCATGACAGAATCTTGTACTATGAATAATCACTAAGATAACAATATGCAATGCATTAATTATTGAAACTGTCCTACTAATCTGTTTTGAAACTGTCTCATTGCTATTTGTTTCTCAATAAAATTATTTTTAAAAAAAATAAAGTGGGGTCGGGCGTGGTGGCGCACGCCTGTAATCCCAGCACTTGGGAGGCTGAGGCAGGAGGATTATTGTGAGTTCAAGACCAGCCTGAGCTACAAAGTGAGCTTAAGGCCAGCCTGAACTGCACAGTGAGACCCTGTCTCAAAAAGACCAAAAAAAAAAAAATAAATAAATAAAAAATAAAAAAAAAAATAAAGTGGGGTGTATTACACTTGTGAACAACCTGAGCAGCAAAAGCTATACTGAGCATGAACTATGTGCGCGGGCCTGGGTCTAGTACTTTACAGCCAGAAGAGGCCAAGCCAGGATGCCGAGCTCGGTCTGGAAGTCTCATAGCCAGAACAATGCTCCTGAATCCAGAGTGAAGCTCACCAGGCCTGGAGAGCTTCTCAGCCCTTTTCTAGCTACGGCCCTCGGGCCTGGCCCAGCTATACCTACTTCTTGCTATTGCCTATACAGACTGTTCCTTCTTCTGTGCTACTACACCTGTCTGGATCCCCTTCTACTTTCCTACCTCCTTCCAGAACATAGTATCCATCTCTGTAACTCTCTTGCAGGACTTGAGCTCCCCCCTGGGCTGAAGATATGCTCATTATCCTATCCACGCAAGGCCCCTCTGCCATCTGCTTTGTCCCTTAATCCCCAATTCTCATCATCTCCGGCCCTCCAGCACTATCACTCCTCTAGTGTGCCTGACACATGTCACATATTTATCTAATTGCATAACACAGTCAGTCTTCTAGCAATGGATGCAATTCTACCTTCAGCTAGGGTCTTTCTAAATTGCTCAGGCTGGCTTCAAGTTTGTGGTCCTTCTGCCTCAGTGTTTATAGGCATGTGCCACCATGTTGACTAACTCCATTTTCACAAGCAATTCTGTCAATATCCCGGTATCTCTGTTCACAGGAGTCCCAGGGATTTCTCTAAGGTACAAATACCTGGAGTTGGGACTGCTGGAGCACAGGCATTCATTGGTCTAATCAGAAAGCCAGAGCTTTCTGCAGGAGTACTTAACACAGATGATGCAGATGCAAGGCATTGGCTCCGCAAGGACTGGAAGGCACAATGGGCTACCTGGGAGCAGTGAGGCAGGCAGACAGCAAAACCAGGAAACTTGTACCTTTCCTAAACTGCAGAGGCAGAGTGAGGAGAGGGTGTGTGGGGAAGTCAGGATCCTGGGTATCCTGTTGAGCTGCAGCTGGCCTCTGAAGAGACGTAGCTGTTGACCAAGGCTGACAAGGAGGATGAAAGGAGGTTGGACAGGCCCCACTCTTTCCCTCAAGGGATAAGCCACCCACAGGCCGAGGGGATGTCTCTGCACTGAGCCATACAGCCTCAGTTGGGATCTGACCAGAGGGTGCATCTGGGCCAGCTGCAGCTCAACAGGATACCCAGGATCCTGACTTCCCCTGCGCTCCAGCAGTCCCAACTCCAGGGATTTGTACCTCAGCCTTGCCTGTCCTCCTAAGTTGAGAAATTTATTTTCCTGCTTCTTGTGGGCTGGTGTCAGCAAAATAGTGGGATAGGAAGGCCCAGATGCACCCTCTGGTCAGATCCCAACTGAGGCTGTATGGCTCAGTGCTGAGACATCCCCTCGGCCTGTGGGTGGCTTATCCCTTGAGGGAAAGAGTGGGGCCTGTCCAACCTCTCAACCAAAGTCAGCGGGCAAGGGAGCCAAGATAATCCAACCTGTGAGGACCAGCCCCCATGGTACAAAGCGGGGCAGGAAGGAACAAGCAGCCCACCTGAGGGCACATAGCTACCAGCAGGCACAACCATATTGCACAAGAGTGCCAGACTGCAGCCCACAAGGCCAGGACTTTCCTGAGTACACCGTCACTATCGCTGAACTCCAGCTGGCCAGGTTTCTGTGAGATTTGGGGGACTAGAGTAGAATCCTGCTGCTGTCCTTTGCATTCCTGGTCACCATAAGGCTGTGCATCCCTTATGTACTTTGTGGCCCTTCAGGTTTCTGCCAACAGTCTCTCCATGCTTCACCAAGGTGTCGTGTATCATTTAGTTATTAATCTCTCATCATATATATCCTGTATAATCTAGCAACTCACTCTGTCAGGTTTAGATTTGGTAGGTATCTTCCTCCATCCACTCTGTGGCTCTCATTTAAGAAGAGATCTTTAACTCTCATGTAGCCATTATTATCATTATCATTATCATTATCATTAGCCTCAGAGCTGTGTGCTTTTGTGTCTTATTGAAAGTCTGTCCCGGGTGCCAGCACAGTGACTTGGGCAGGTGGTGTGCCCTCAGTTCCCTGGGCAGCAATTCTCTGAGTCCATGACTACAGAGAGGAGGGACCCAGGGTCATCTCTCAATGCTTGCTATTGCCTTCAAGCCACATCTCCAGGAGTTGGATGCTCGCTGCCTCCATTTCCCCAGTCTAGGATAAGTTTTCTGGGGTGTCACCTTCTCCAGAGAAGAGGCTCAACACTGTCATCACAGTTACATCCCACCTGAAAACAGTGACACAGAACACAAAGGGGGGAACATGTAACAAGACTTGTTTCCACGTCTGTTCCTTTTCAGGGAACAGCAAGGAAAGGAAGTTAAAAAAAAAAAAAAATGCCGGAAGTAAGCATGCTTCAGTTCTCACCTCCCTAGGTGTCTCACCTCCAGGGAGCATGTGTCCTTCAAAGTCACTGTCATTTCCTTAATTTAAAAGAGACATCAGGAAGTGATGCATGCTGTGGCTGTGGGGAGGCAAGACTGGATCCAGACGTCAGACACACCACTCTGACGTGTGGCTGATCTGGGCTCTCTTCACCAGCACCTCCAGCCCCTTTTGAGCTGCTGCCCTGCTTGGGCCCAAGGACCCAGGATTTGCCTGGTTCTCCTATCTTTGATGCATTCACATGGATCAAAGATAAAAATTTGTGATTTTTATTGATGTGAAAGCATTGACTAAGGACTGTGCAGATGGATTATCCCTCTTATCAAGGATTTATTATTCCCATTTTACAGGTGATAAGACTGCGATTGAGAGGTTCAAAGAGATGGGGTAGTGTTTCTGGCTCATCAGCTAGGATTGCTATGGCCCTGTTCTTAGTTGGCCTGGGCTATTTAATTTAGGGGTCTGAACTTTGATCTACTAGGCTGACATCCTCTCCACTTCTACTCCCTTTATCCTGCCCTAAAAGAACCAAGTTAGAAACAAATTAGCCCTGGTATTTTCCAGGTCTTCCCTCCCTTGAGAGTGCTTGGAGCTCTGGCAGCCCCAGGGACCCCAACCCTGACTACTGAGGCTTGTGGGGGAGGGTCTCCTGAGACAGCTATAAAGTGGTTCCTATAGCTCCAAGCAGGTGGCAAAGAGCTGGGTAGGTCTGCCTCTCCCAAGAGGTGGCACGTAAGTGAAAGTCCCCAGGAGAGGTGGCTTTCCCACAACACGGGAGGACCCAGCGGGAGCATTCAGTGATGTGGGGGAGGGGTGTCACCACTGTGCTTCTCGAAGTGCTGGGGGAGGGTTTCCCTTGCTTCCCAGGTGAGGCAGCTGTTGTAACTCTGTGAGTGGCACAGAATAGAGGTGTCAGAGGACATGGTGGGATGACTTACAGCAAACACAACCATGGACAAGTGCTCTGTCATAGCTACCCTTGGGTGTCACCTCCCTGACATGACAGTTTAGGTGGGGAGGGGCTGTCCTGGGGGGCTGGCAGTCTCAGGCTCTGTCTCCATAGCACTGGATAGAAATCATTTCCCCTCCAGCCTCACCTGCAGGAAACCCCCACATCTGGACAACAGGGAGCCAAGGGCTCAGACTCACACCTCTAACTCAGGTTTAGGAAGCTGATGAACGGTTGTCCATCAGGGAACCCTGGGAGCATTGGGACCATTTCCCTTCTTATACAGTGGTAAACAAGGCACAGAATGCCAGTGCTGGAAGGACCCTCAAAGATGGTGCTTACAGGACAGCCTGCTTAGAGAGGGCAGGCTGGCTACACAGCACTGCTGCTGCTGCTGCCCTGGATCTGCACCCCAGGGGTGCTCATTGCTTACATGATTCCTAGTGGCCCCTCACTTTCAAAGGTGTCTGTTGACTGGGGGCAGGGGTAGGCACTGAAACTGGAGTATTCCCTTGTATGTTGAGAACTTAAGGGCCAGGGAGATGGCTCGGTGGAATAAGCACTTCCCCAGCAAGTACAAGGGCCTGAGTTCAATCCCCGGTTCTGAAAAAAAAAAAAAAAAAAACACTTAAGAGTAGAGTCCTCTTGCTTTAAAATTTCATGGATTCATTTCAGTTTATGTGTTTTACAGAGGCCTCCTTTCTCTTGAGAAAAGAACAGCAACACTGGTTTCGTGTCACATTCCTGGGAAGTGTAGGACCCGGAAAGTGTTCTGCTTCTGTCTTGCAGAGTCCATGGGAAGCCAGAGAAATCCCCAGCCTAGTGTTTCCCGGGAAGCAAGACTGTGATGCTGAAACAAATAAGAGGAAGATGCAATTGGAGAAGTGCAGGAAGCATGAGCATAGAGTTGAGACTTGGGCAAGTTTGGGTTTTGACACTGATCTCTGTGATGTTGGGCAAACAGTTTCCCACTTAGGCCTTTAATAGCACACATAATTTTCAGGCAAAAAGACAGGATGCTCCCGCCATGCATTTCCAGCTTTGGCACAGGCTGGGACCCCAGGTTCTCACGCCACTGTCCCTGGCCACCACTCCAGCCTTCTGTGTCTGCCAAGCCTGGGAAGGGGTGGGGGTGAGTGTCAATGGTTTTCTTCCTTCTGAGCTCAGACTTACTAAGTGACTCGTCCACCTTTCCGGGGATGTGTGGCTGTGTGCAGCTCTGACCCCTGACATCAGGTGAATGACGGTAATCCCCAAATTGCTCTGGGCTGACGTAGCTGCTGAAGGATGATGTTAATTCTGCTGTTTACAGAAATAAGTCCAGTGTGAGCCGAGGCTTTTTGGTGTTTAAAACCAGATGGTATTTCCTGCCTTGATCAGCCTCAGAGCTTTGGTTCCCATGGCAACCCTTAAGTTCCACCTACTGCAACTTCCTTGGTTTCTAGGCTTCTTCCCCTTCCACCACTGCGTCAGGGGCCCTGGAGAATGATGCTGATTAGCATGTGCACAGCACTTTAAAGTTTGCACCACGCTCCAGGGTTTAATCCTTCATTTGCTCCTCACCTCTGCCTTGCCAGAGAGCACTTGTTGCTTCTCCATTTGACAGATGGGAAAACCAAGACCTGCGAGATGAGGCAATTGTTCTCTCAGCCTTCCGTGGTGACAGAAGTTCCCCAACCCAGATGTTAGGACTCCAGATGTCACCTGAGCATCACTATGCCAGGACAGGTATTATGAATACCCTAGTCTGATTACTGGGGTTGTATTTCTTAACTGTACCATCCATGAATTGGCTCTTCTAGATCAAGCATGGATTTTCAGGGAAAGCTCTGTGCCTTGGGTTCATCGGTAAAGTGCACAGTGATAATAGAACATCTGGATGGAGAAGACCCTGCCCAAGGTCTGCCTGTGAACCCCCTGTGAGAGCTGAATTTGAAGGGAGAAATGTGGCTTGCATTCCCCGCCCCGACTGCATGGCATGGGGGTTGTTCTGCTGGTGGAGCCCTCTTCCTCTGGGACACAGCGAGGTATACCGGGTGCCTGTCTCCTCTCCCACTGCAGGGCAGGTACACATCCTCAAAGGACTCTGCAGGTGTGCATTACTGAGAGGCCTGGGAGCACTGAGGCACCAGTCCATGCACTCCATCTGAGTCCCCAGGCTGCATGTCAGAAAGCACTGTGCAAATGGTGTCTGTGATTCGTTGTGCAGCAGACATGTCCGCAGCAGCAGGAGGCTCAGGAAGCTGAGAGCTGGCTGGGATGTGAGCAGGCCTCATCACAGGCATGGCAGCTTTGTCAAGAGGGGCCCTTGAGCCCCCAGCCCTTCCTGGACCTCCCCAGGAGGATGAACACTACACCTGATCTTGGGGCTGTCAATGCACACAAAAACATGAATGTGTTACATCTTGCAGGACAAAATATGCTCTCTGAAATGATCCACACAATTCCTCAAAATAACAATTAACTTTATTTCTTAAAAAGTCAACTGTGTTCCAGGAATGCTACTGGCCTAAGCTTGGGACAGAAAGTAGGTCAAGGCAGAGCTGCTGTATGAGTCTAAGAAACAGCGCGTCTCATCCTCCTTTGGGCCCTCCTCCATTATCCCATTTTCTTTTTTTCGTCATTTCTTTTTGACTTTTTTTCTGGAGGTTGGGGATTTAATCTCACATCTGGTCACCATTCCGCCAATAAGCTACCTCCTTAGGCTTTTTATTTTTGAGACACAGTTTTGTTAAATTGTGCAGGACGCCCATCAACTTGTGATCTTCCTGCCTCAGCCTCCCCAGCAGCTGGCATTATAGGCATGCTCCACAATGTCCAGCTCCTGTTTTCTTTGGCCTGTGTTTTTCTTTATATGATTGTGGTTTGTAAACTGGATTATGTGCAATAAGTTAATTGCTATCCAATTAACAAAGATTTTCCATTCAATCTTGCAATAAATCTGGCCAGTGCAGCCCTGGCCCTTGTCAAAGGTCCTTCACCCAGCTTCTCTAACTGCCATCAGCTCTAGCAGAGGTCAGATGGTGGGGCTGAATTGATCGCAGCTGGTGGCAAGGAGACAAGGCCTGACCCCTCTGCACAGCTAGAGAACAGTGGGGAAGGGCTGCGGCTGCAGGAGGAGCACTTTGTGCTGAGCATCGGCACAGCTAGCTCATACATCAGGCCCCTGAGCCAGGACTGCTCTACATCAGAGCAGCACAGCAAAGCAAGGCGTTGCTCCCAGGGCCTGTGACTGGCATCCCAGGATGGTCACCCACTGCCCAAGCAGGGCTGCAGCCCACCCTTTCCCTGCTGGCTCTGGGGTGTGCAAATCTCCTGGAAAGGAACTCTGCCCTCTCTCAGCCCCGCCCAGCACTGTAGTCAGCCTGAGCTGGGGCCACTCATTCAGGAAGCTGCTGTCACCTCTGCTGGGAGGCCTCTTTCACTGCTGGCTCCCTCCATGTGCACACAGCCTCGCCCCCTGGAAAGCCCTTGTCACAGCCAGGTGAGGCCTGAGGTAATTAGCCTAAAGCATGGCATCTGGAGTAGTTTGAGGAGGGCCATCTGTGGCAGTGGAAAAGTGGGGCTGGGAGTGGAGAGATTGACAAGGCCTGGACTTGGGGGCACAGAATGAGGCAGAGGAGCTGCAGCTGCTCCTTAGGCTTTCCTTAGTGAATGGGTGCCCATGCCAACCTCAGGCTGCTATGAACACCCATCCACCAGGAGAGACTGCCATTGTGATGAAAAGTAGACAATTACTCCACTGTAAGAGCCCAAGCAAGTGGCATGGAGCTGCAGGATACATTAAAAAGAAAAAAAAAAAAAAAAAAAAAAGAGGAGATCCAGAGAAGCTGCAGGAGGTCACAGCATGCAGATGGCCAGAGCCTTGGAGAAAGTTCTGATCTTGGAAGGGGCCTGCCCTATACCCCAGGCCCAGGACAGGCAGTTCCACCTCACTCTGGCTCATTTGTGAAGCATTTTCTGGAGATACTGGCTGGAGATCTTCAGTCTATCTAGACCTTGGAACAAAGGGAGATACACGTGCATGGGAAAGGAAGACTATACCAGTGATGGTGAACCTTTTAGCGTTTTCAATGACAAGAACAGCCCACTGCAGCCTGTGCTGTATATAAGTCTCTGCCACTGCACTAATGGAAGGACAAGAGAATGATGGGGTAGGGCGTACAAGACTGACTACAGAGGCAGGAAAAGCCACCTACCAGGAGCCCCCTGCTTTCTTCTGTTGCATGATGCTAACAGGAGTCATCATTCTGGCTGGTCACAGTGAAGCCCACCATTCAAAAGCGTTAAGTTCATTCACTTGCTCGCACCACCGTCGCTGGAGGCTAATGCTAGACTCTCCAGCCGCTCGAGAAGTCCTTACCTACAAAGTGGGCATCCTCCCAAGCCCAGCCCCAGACAGCCGCTGATCTGCTTTCCACCTCTGTACATTCGCCTGTACTTGTTATTTGTCATCAATGCAGTCATAAAATATGTAGAATTTCGTGTCTGGTTTCTTTCATTTAGCATAAGTCTCAAGGTTCACCCAAGCCACAGCACTTGCCCATTTATTCCCTGATGATCCGAGTTATCTCCATGTTTGCCACCTGTGAACTGTGCTGCTCTGAACACTCCAGCCTGAGCTTTTGATGAATCGCTATTTTCATTTCCTCTGGGCACATACTAGCTGTAACTGCTGGGGCATGGGGTCCTGCTGTTTCACTGAGGAACAACTCCCTCTTCCTTCTACAGCAAAGGGGCTGAATGGGATCTCACAGGTGACCCAGTCAGCGTTTCTCATACTTTTGGAGAAAGCCACTCTCACCACACCCTGCCCTCCCAAGTAGGAGGGGTTCTGTCAGAATCGTTCCAATTTTAGTACATGTTCTGCCTAAGCAAGGGCAAGGCTTTTCAGAATTGAGGCCAACTCTTAAAAAAAAAAAAAAAAAAAAAAAAAAAAAGAACCAGCTCAGTATCAGGTAAACTAACTGCTCCACCTTGCTCTTCTCCCTTCACCTGGCACTGCATGTGGAAGCCACTTCCCTGGCCCACTGCCCTCTTCAGCAGCTCCAGTGTGGGTCTGGCCAGCCTCTGGCTCCACCAGGAATGCCGCCTCCCAGGGAGTGCAGGTGCCCAGAGTGTTCCTCATAGGGAGCTGACCTGTGCTTTCTGAGGCCCATGTTCTCACTACCTCTCGGACCCAACCGTCTGCTTCCCTAACCATCCTGAGGCTGAGTATTTCAGTAGGAGGCACTAAGACCAGGATGAAGCCCATTCTCAAAAGAAAGTGAACCTCTATGCTATTTACAGTATTCCATATAGTCTGCCCGCAATGTGGACCAGCACCTAAATGACAAGGTGCCACTTGTTTACCTAGTTGTTGCTTGGGTTACTCTCTTCGACAGGCAGCAAAACATCACAAAGACAATGCAGATCTGTGAGCTGTGATGTGGGTGAAGCAAGTTACTATGGGTATGCCACAGCCACCAGGCTGACAGGTGGGGAACTTTACGTCTCGCAAGGTTATTGTGAAGATGAGACAAAGTGACTTACAGAACTGAGCAGAGGAAAAATTCACTATTATTTAATATAGGTGGCTTGGCAAGCAAAAATCAGAATCAATTTATGTTGGAAAAACAGTAACAACCAATAAGTATCTGACATGAGGAAGATGGAAAAATGCTCTATGAAAAGGGCTGCCTACTGTCCCCTGCTGGATCACTCTACCAGTGGCCTTGTTGAGGGCTTGGGGCAAGGGTGGTGCCTACCCCAACTCCCAATATCCTTAGGAAAGATCCTTAGGAAAGACAGGTCCCTACAGCAAGCAGGAGCCGGGGAGGGAACCTATGATGGAGGTGAACCAAGAGCCCTAGGGGCAACAAGTTGCGGTTTTGGCCACAGTCGAGTGGGAATGGCTAAAGACAAGTGGACAGGGCTTTCATCTCTCACCACTTTCTGTGCCACCCCCAAGATCTACTTAACTGTTGTCCCTCTGGATTTGATTTCTCAGTTGAGGAGCTAACATTAAGGTACAGTTCAAGCAGAGCCCTCCAAACCAGCAGAGAGCCTAGCAAGCCCTCAAGAAATACCTGAGGAATACATGCAAACTTCTACGGGAAAGAGAGCCCCAAACTCTGAAGAAGAGTCATCTTCTCCAGCCAGCCCTGCAGGATTTAGTATTGACTTTATTAGAGAAAACACCAGCTCTCTCTGCTCACTAACAGGACCTAATGGTTCATAAGACATGACTAACTTGCTTGAAATGGACAAGGGCAGCCACAGAGGTGCTCTACTTCACCACTTCACCACCTGCAGGCATCACCCCTCCTCTTCTGCGCTGCAGGAAGGGTCCTAGGTGCATGTGTCATCTGACTTGTATGCATGGCTCAGGGTAGGTGTCTGTGGCCACCTGGCCTCAGGCGTGGCTGGTAGGACGCCTTCTGGCAGCTCAAAGGCAGGAACAAATGAGAGGGGCTGCTACCTCCCACTGCTGGATCAGCTTTCCTTCTTCTGTCCACCTTGGTGTGAATCCCAGTGATGCAAATATCCAAGGTCAGGAACAGCTGAGGACAGGAATCCATGGCTGATGCTGGCTCCCACGTGGTCTGGATGCTGGCAGAACCATCCAAGCTGCATTACCTCTTGCTGGGGGCCACTCCTTCTGGCTTGACCCAATCAGCCATGGCTGTAGTGTAGGTGGGATAGAAGGTGGGAGAAAGAGGGAGACACAGACTGATGTAAAAGTACAGCTCTTTGGAAGACCTGACATACGCATAACTTTGCTGTGAAAAGGGTTTTCCTGACCTCATTTGATCCTCGGAACCTTGGGGACAGCTACACTCTTGTAGCCACGAGGTAAACTGAGGCTTGGGGAGATGAGGAAATATGTTCCATGTTACCCACTGAGAAGGGGCTGGGTCAAAACCAACACTAGGTCTGACTCTACCTGCTCCAGTGTTTCTACGAGGGGAACACTTGCTTCTACAAACTTCAAAGAAAATGATTAAAACTCAGAAAAACAAGTTTCTAACTTAGCCCTCCCTGGTCCAGATGGCATTTAATACATAGAGGTTACATGCTGCTCTTGCAATGCTGTGCAGCCTTCTAGCTCTCTGTGGCCATGCCCTTCATAACTAGCTCCAGCTCCTTCCTTTGAGCCTGCCTGAGCCACCAACATTGGTCCCTGTGCCATGTCCCTCACTTGCATGCACAGTTACTGCAGGACATGGTACATGGCACTCACTGCCCTGCTCATGCACTGGTCTACTCCAGGATCCTGTGGGCTCTACAGCACCAGGATGTCACACATGTAGATCCAGAGCACACGTGTGGGCTGGCCCAGGAGGGATGCTCAGTGCATATTCCACGAATGAAGAAGGAGGCACTCTGCCTGCAAGATCAGCTGCGCTCCCTTACCTTCTAGCATGGAGGCAGGGAGGTGGAGCATTGCTCCAGCCAGCAGGGGCCTGGACACCCAGCAGATGCTGCAGATGCTGCAGATGCTGGGCAACTGTGTCCTTCACCTCCAGAGATGCCCAGGACAGAGAACTCCACTAGTCAGGAGACTCCTCCCCTCTGCATCCTATTGCTAACTGGGCCACTTTTGAGGACACCTGGGGAAAGAAGAGGCAGTTCCCAAGGACAGTGCCCTGGCTGAGCTCCCATAGCTGCCACTGCTGGAGGTAAGGCCACATTTCCCTAGCAATGCTGAAAGAACCCAAGTCTTGTAAGAACATCTTGGAGAAGACACAGGTGAGAAAGGTATAAGCTATGTGTCCTGTGAAGAGGGCTGGGTTGAAAGCCTGAGACCAGCCCAGCAAGGGCCCTGTCTTGGTTTAAATTCAGTATTTATCTGATCATAGATCCTAAACAAACTTACAGACCCTTTTGTTTCCTTTATGAAAAATGTTTAACATCCAGTGGAGTTACTGCTCTGAAAAGAACACTTAGGAATCTCCCAAGAAGGTCACTGAGCAATGGAGGCACTTGTTTGTTCATTTGTTTTTTGGTAGCAGGAATCAAACAAACTTTGTGCTTGCTAGGCAGGCACTGTGCTGGAGCTATCTCCTTGGCTGAAAGGAGGCATTTCTTATAGAGAAGGACAGCTTCTAGGAGACAGGCTAGGGACAGGCAGGGCCACGGCAAGGAGACCAAAGCCCAGGAAAGGTGTTGGGGACCCCTTATCAACCATCACACAAACTACCAGGGAGGAAAAGTCACTAGAGTTCAGGATAAAGAGGTACGGAGCAGCACCCAGGACCTCAGGTCTCCTGCCTGCTCTATCTAGGTTCCTCCAACAGGGTCACAGAAGTGTGCACACATGTAACACTGACCCCAGCACAGCTCCATGTTTCTCAGGCATTCAATTAAGCTTATTTACCTGCCAATTATTGGGACAAAAATAATGATAGCACAAAGCTTCAAAGTACCCCAGGCACTTTGGGGTAAACTCCAGGTCTGTAGGTGACCCCTGAGGGCATCAGTAAATTAGGATAGTCAGGATCACTGAGCTGTCTGGCTCCCAGGCGTATGGGCTGAACGGAAAGGCCGGGTCCAGTTGCAAGGCCAGCCTTGTGCCTGCAGGACTACCCACTGGTGTGCAGCTGGCTCACAGCTACTTTCCCCATGTATAGAACAAGGTTCAACAATGCCACCTCCACAGTGGCCGTAAGGATGCACAAACATGTGGTCAAGCTTGGCCACACAGTAGGTGCTTCATGAGCATGTCCCCTTCAGGAGCACTGGGGACCTTTCATATAATGTCTATCCATATGGCTAAAATGAAATGCTGCACCTTCAGTCTGTGGACCATGTTCTGCAGACAGGGGGTAGGTGGAAGAGTCCCCTAGGTGTAAGGCAAAGGGGTATCCATGAGGCTCTGGGCAATGTAGTGACAACTGCCTCTACTAGTCATCAGAGGGATGTCTCTTTTCTCTTTCTCTCTCTCTCTCTCTCTCTCTCTCTCTCTCTCTCTCTCTCTCTCTCTCGTAGTATAAGCAGAGACAAGAGGATCACAGGGCATTGGCTTTGACAGCCAGGGAGACAGATGAGAGATGGTGGACACAGCTCATGACAGGGATTCTAGTTGTTTTCCAGTACTAGAGATCAAACTCAGGGCCTTGTGATTGTCAGGCAAGTGCGTATGCCGCTGAGCTATATTCCCAGCCCAAAGTTCCGAGGCCACTATCTTCTGGGTGCTTCTTGGGTTCCAAGTGCTTGATGCACTCAGCCTCCTAGTTCCAGCTAACAGAGGCTGAGGAGACATCAGTGCCATATAAATAGCCTGGAAGAGGCTGGATTTGAGCCCTGAGCCTGCACTAAGAGCACAGGCTCCTCCCATCTGCCCTGCTGCCCCTCCAGGCTGGGGCCACGTGCACATAGGTCTTCTGCTTGCCCAGATCTTCCAGGGTTTCTGGAAACAGCTCTGGCTCATCTGCACACATCTGGCAGCAAGTGTACAATAGGGATTTAAGGGGTTGCAGAGATAGCTCAGTGGAATAAGTGCTTGCCTAGCAAGCACAAGGTACTGAGTTTGATCCCTAGTACTCAAAAAAAAAAAAAAAATGGGGGGGGGGATTTAAAAGTCAGGGCCTATCTAACATGGTAGAAAGATACAGGTCTGTGCGCTTTTGAGGAACATGGCCCAGAAGAAGTTCCAGATTCTGTAGATTTCTTTGCCTAGAAAATCTGAGCACTAGATTCTTTTCATAAAGTGGTACCTTAGTCTCCACTCCCACACACAGGGCAGAAAGCCCTGTGACCCAGCGGAGCAGCACAGCCCTGTAGCACTGTATCTGCCCGACCATACACCACGCAGGTAGAAAAGCTGTAGGTCAGAAATAAGGGATTGAAATTTCTCTCCTATATGAATGCTGCCTTTGTTCTAAAAAATGTACAGATGCACATCCCAAATGCCTGATACATACTGTATGCAGTAAATGCAGCAAAGTCTAAAGCAGTAATATATAAAGCATTGAGGGATTCCCATGGCTAGGAGGACAAGTTCTATGTAAAGACATTGAGAAAGGATTCCTCTGAGAGGTGACTTGAACCATGAGGGTCAAGTTAGAGTTTTTAGGGCAAGACATGTCAGGGAAGGATACCCTTCCATTAGATTGTTCCCTTACTAAGTTCAAAGCACTTTTGAAAAGCATATGAATCGAAACTACATTTCCCAATCTCCTTTGCAATCAGGTAGAGCCATGTGACAACGAGTGACCAATGGAATGTGAACAGCAGGGAAACGTGTGAGCTAAGGGCAAGGCAGTTAAAAACAGGCTGTGCTGGCTGTCTCCATCATCTTCTTCCTTTTCTGTTGGGGATGGCAGGGTAAAAGAGCAACAGAGCTGAGTCCCTGAGGCACTGTGTGAAAACAGGTGCCCACCAGAAGCGCCTGCTTGCCTCTTCAGATAATACCAGGGTCCTCCTGTGGGAGTTTGGCAGCACAACCTTACCAACTGATACTACTGGGATTGGAAGGGGGGGGGGACCCTGACAGGAAACAAAGGGACCAGCCGCAGCGGGGTGACAAACATTGGGCCCAGAGAACTCACACTAGTGGCCACAGCGAGGTGTATCACGTGCAGGGACTATTGCCAGGGGCCCTGGTATTGCTGGCGCTGCTCTCGAAGGATGAGTGGAAGTTGTGAATGGTTTCCTGTAAAATTTGTCTCTCGCGTCCCTGTGGAGGAGATTGAAAATGGTCAGAGAAAGTCTTATTACATCTTTTAAAACCATGAATTCAACTGATGCAGTGTATTTAATGCTCAACTCACTTGAAAAAAATTCAGGAGTATCTTGGGGGAAATACATGTCCTCATTGAGTATCCATTTTAATAAAAATGTACTGAGTTAGAAGTTCCCCCAGTACCACAGGGCTGGTTTGGGACCCTGCCTGCCAGGATCCAAACTCTGGACAAGGTGGGCAGGGCCCAGAGGGAAGGCTCAACCTGCCTAGTTCTGTGCATCTTCCTAGCTCTTGACTTCCTGAAAATTTAACAGAAGCTCATCCAACCCCCATGTTTTAAGATGGAACAAAAAAGATGGATGCTGACTGCTTCAATGAGAAGTATCAATGCAGCAAGATTAAGAACAGACTGGGGGACACAGAGATAGCTTAGCAGTCTAAGCACCTGCCTAGTAAGCACAGGGACCTGGGTCTGGTCCCTGGCACCATGTGCAACACTGGTCCCAGCCCCAGGCGCACTGAGCCAGTGACTGAGATGCACACCCGTAATCCCTGCACTGGGGAGACTGAAAACACGACGATCACTAGAGTCCAAGCTACGCAGTGAAACCTGTACCAAATACATAAAAAAAAAAAAAAAAAAAAAAAAAGACTGGAATCGAACAGCCTGGGCTCAAATCCTACCTCTGCCATTTACTAACTGGGTCCAATGGCTGCTGCTGAGTGTACACTTCAGGAAGCAGGAAGCTGGCAGATCCTGCCCTCAGAGGGCAGCAGTGTAGATGAAGCATTTATTTTCTAAGTTAATAACTAAATGTTGTCAAAACAAAAAGCAAATTAAATATGTATAGCCTTTGGCAGATTGTTTTCAAAGATTAACAAGAAAAAAAGCCCTACTGACTTGAGCTCAGACATCAAACTTCATTTCATCCCATGGACTCCCCACCTAGAGGGCCCCTCCTAGAGCTGTTGCATGTGGGACTTTGCCCACTGCTGAGGTCTGCTGGACCCCAGAAGGACGGTCGGATTTGCCCTTCATGTCAGTTTTCACCAGCAGTCCTAAATAAGCTGCAAAATGCCTTCTGCACTCCACAGACACAAACTGGAAGGCGGCAGGGAAGGCAAGAGCACTGGGCACAAGGCAGAGGACCCCAAGTCCTGCTCCCCCACGGACTGGCCGTGGCATCCCCATGTGTCCCCATTCCACAGAGCCTCTGTGTCCGTAAAATGGGGCAATGCAACCTGCTGGGGCCACCTTGAGGCTCAAGCTGAGATTATAAACAGGGTGGCCCAGTGCAGGCTCAGCAGACTGGAAAGTATAAACGGAAGGACTCCACCGGTGCCCTGTGCTTTTATTGCCAAATGCCACCTTCACCTCAGTCACTTGAGAAGTGAGGTCCGGGAACATGGGGTTTCTGAGCTTGGTGCCTTAGGAGGGGGCCGTAGGTGATAACAGCCATTATCACCCCCATAATCACAGCTGACCAAAGGGGATGATGATAACTGCCCCAGAAGCCCCTGAGTTTCCAAGGCCTGGCCCACAAATTCTCAAAAGCAGAAGAGAAAGGCCATTAAACGTAGAAGAAACATTCAATCTATCTGGTATCTAAAGAAATGCAAATTAAAACCAGGCACATTCTTTTAGCCTTTCAAATTAATGATTGAAAACCCAACTGGAAAAAAAAAAACCAACTGAGGGGAGGACTGCAAGTTCAAGCTCAGCCTGGGAAACTCAGCAACTTAACTAAGCCCTTGTCTCTAAACAAACAAACAAACAAGCTAGGGATGAAGCTCATGCAAAGGCCCTGGGTTCAATCCCCAATACCACAAGACCCCCAACTGGGAATCAATACTGGCAAGATGGTGGATGGGAACTCTCATACCCATAAGAGCAGGAATTCACTGACGAAATCTTTCTGGAAGAATTTCAGAAAGACATCCATATAACCTTAGGCTGGCTCTTTGACTCTGTGATTTCTATTTTAGACATCTATTCTGGGGAGATAAGTAGAAACTCTTACACATATAATACACAGAGTTGTCTACTGCAGCACTATTTCTATATCAACAAGGAGGGGGTTTCAGAATACATGTTTTTAGTATACCTTCGTGTGGAGGGCACACCCAGCAGCTCTCCTTGAAAGAAGAGCGACTGTCTCCATTTTGACTGAATCTGATCCTATTTCCCCATATTGTTATGTACAGAGTTGGCTAGGACTTCTGCTTATTCTTCAATTGGCCTTAAGCAATGTGTATTGGTCTAGCTGAGGTGCTGGTGATAGTCTTTGAAGGTGGCATGCGTGTTTTCCTGGTAAGCCTGCTGCTCCTTAACATGAGCCAGGTGGAGACAGGATGGTAGAGCTAATGCTCCACACTGCCAGCTGGGATCGAGAGGCTATGACTTCCTGGGGCTTGAAAGACTACATCAAAGCTGAAGCCCTAGACTTCCCAAAACATTAAATACTATATAATGCAGATTACTCTCTCTGCATATCCTCTCTGCATATGGCAGAAGTAAATGTAGGCCACCCACCTAGCTCAGCTCACAGTAGTCACCTACTTCCCACAATTCTCAGTCCTCAAGCCACTCCCTCACTGAATAAAAATCGGGTGAG
>PVKA01015294.1:7206-50500 GCA_004027165.1 Ctenomys sociabilis
AAAAAAAAAAAAAAAAAAAAAAAAAAAAAAAAAAAAAAAAAAAAAAAAAAAAAAAAAAAAAAAAAAAAAAAAAAAAAAAAAAAAAACAGATCAAAAAAGACTGAAGAAAGGATCATAAAATATAATGTAGTACCCTGGACTAGATTCTAAAACAGAAAACAGAAAAAGGATGTAAGTATAAATAACTGGTGAAATCAAGAAGTCTGAAACTGTCAGTACTGATCAATTACTACTTTCAGTTTTAATAAATTTACCACAGTAATGTAAGATATTAACATTAAAGAAATTAAGACATAAATATAAACTTGCAACTCTTCAGTTAATGTAAAATTATTCCCAAGTTAAAATGTCACTAATTCAAAAAACATCAAAAAAAAAAGCAAAAACAAAAACAAAAAGAATACAAAAAAAAAAAAAAAAGCCGGGCGTGGTGGCGCATGCTTGTAATCCCAGCACTAGGGAGCTGAGGCAGGAGGATTGTTGTGAGTTCAAGACCAGCCTGAGCTACAAAGTGAGCTTAAGGCCAGCCTGAACTGCATAGTGAGACCTTGTCTCAAAAAGACAAAAAAAAAATGTTACTAACTAAACTAGCACAGAAATCAGGGTCTTTAGGGCCAGCCAAATAGCTCAGTGGATTAAAGCACCTGCAAGCAGGCACAGGGGTCAAGGGCTTGATCTCCAGGCCTGCCATGCCAGCAGGGGCATGCTGAGACAGCAATTGATACTGGGCATGATGGCTTGCACCTGTAATCCCAGCTCTTGGGAGGCTGTAAACAGGCAGATCAGTATGAGTCCAATCTAGTAGTGAGACCCTGAACACCCTGCAGACCCTTCCCTAAAAATACAAAAAAAAAAAAAAAAAAAGAAAGAAAGAAATCAGGGTCTTTTAGACTACAGGCCAATACCACCAGCCTTATCACTAAACCCTGAGTGTCAGCTCCTGGCTCTAAGGCAGGAGCATCTAGAGCCTCTGCTACTGCGCCTTCCACTACAGCTGCTCCGGCTTTCTGCACATGAGCAGGCTGCTTCTTGGCCTTCTTTTCCAGGTCTGCTAAACTCTGGGTCATTACCATCTCCATCACTGCTGGTAAGTCAAGACTTTTCCTTTGCAGGGCCTATATAGGACATTGGCTTGGTTTTCCTTAATAACGTCTCTTCTAGTTGTGGCATCTTCCCAATCATGCTTTTCATTAAGTGCCCCTCCATTGGTCTGCAGGTCACCTCCTCTTGCCGATGCCAACCAGGGCACCCTTCAGCTGATGGCTGGCTCTCTCTGGCTCTGAGGGATCTGAGGCAGGAACCTTCTTGGAAGCTTTCCTCTCCTACTACAAGTAGGAGGACTCCACCATTCTCCCACTTTGTACTCATGGTCTTCTAGTCCTGGACCCTCTAGGGGTCCAGGATCCAGCTGTGGGGATCTTCCCTGAGCTGTGCTTCCCCAAGCTGTGCCTTGAGGAATCCACCATTTCCCACCTTATTTTCAAACATCCCAAGCATGTCACAGCTCAACACAGCTCTATTTTTTATCTTGAGTAACCAAATTCGTTTTCATCCATATAGTCTTTTCACTTATTCATGAATTTACAGTAAATTTACTTAACAAAATTTGTAAAATGCCTATAATATATAATACCAGGCCTCTCTCTGGTTCGGATAATATCAGGATTATCAAGACAGGCAAGTCTATGTTCTCACAATGCATATGTACCAGAGAGAGATACTAAGTAAATAAACCAAATATGTCCAGGAAGGGAAAAGCACAATGGCTTTCAGGTAAGGAGTTAAGTATGCCGAAGGAACCCAAAATAAAAATATACTAGTATTTCCTGGAAGGTTTCTTAAATTTTGGTTATTGTTCAAATTAGAGTATCAAAAATAATTACTACCAGATATGACAGCACATACCTCAGGAGGCTGAAGTAAAGAATCCCAGTGAGTTCAAGGCCAGCCTAAACTATATAGCGAGATCCTGTCTCCAAAAGGGAAAAACAATAGACAAAAAAAAAGGCAGGGGAGGAATAAGTTTGGCTAAAATCAGTGTCTTACTAGCAGAGTTACCAAACTACAACAGTAGTCACAATTTTCACCACTGCACACTTACCAAAACTAAAAAAAGTTACTTTCACTTAAGAAAATCTTTGATACAACTATAATATTACATATTAAATCCCAATCCTTGGGCTAGCAGGCTATACCTCAGTGGATTAAAGCACCTACTTAGGCAAGCTTTAAGCAAGTGCTAAGGCAAATGCAGGGACCGAGATTCAATCCCTGGTACCACATATCACGTCAGCCCCAGCCCCCAAGGCAGACTGAGCCTGCCACAGAGTCCTGGTGTAGTGGTGTACACCTGTAATCCCAGTGCTGGGGAGGCTGAAAAAAGGAGGACCACTGTGAGGCTGAGCTGCACAGTGAGACCCTATAACACCAAATACATTAAATTAAATAAATCAAATTTCAATCCTTGCTTTCATTGTTCTTCACTGAAATGAATACTTCAAAGAAAAGCATTCTTAAGAATGAAATGCAAACTGAACTCTCCACCATTCTTACAGAACCCAATTTTTCCTAAAAGAACCAACAAATACTGTTGGTATTTTTTTGGGTTGTTTGTTTATTTTTTTGCTACTGGGAATCAAACTCAGGACCTCACTCTTTCAAGGAAGGTGTTAGGTTTTGGGGGGCTTCCTTTTTTATTTTTTTTTGGGGGGGGGTTGTTGTTGTTTTTCTTTAAGAAGAGAAAAATGTTGATCACCTAATCTTGGATATCTGGCAGCTACTTACTTAAAAATGAGCAAGGAGCTTATCATTTCAAGAAAACCAAATTAGGCATGGCAATGCATGCCTGTAATCCCAGCACTCTGGTGGGTAGGAGGATCACACCAAAATCAAGGCCATCTTAGGCTACCTAGCAAGTTGAAAACAGCCTGATCTACATAGTGAGACAACGTCTCAGTAAATTAAAAAAAAAAAAAAAAATGGCAAGGGGACAGGAGGGGTAGCAAACAACGTTTCTTGCTAAATATAAAATCCAAACTTTAAAAAATTAGAATTTTGTGCCTGTTTTTACCACTACAGGTTTAACAGCTTCCCAAACTACAAAGAATGTTTTGAGGAATATGGTAATAACATTAACAAATGTGATTCTTTGACAATGAATAATGTAATATATAAACATTTGGTAGATCTGTATAACCCAAGGAACAAATATTTTCCAAATGACTAATACATGGTATTTTAAAAATCCAGCATAGATAAAAATTCAAAATAGAGAATATACCAGCTTGTAGGAAAATAAGGGTATGAAAACATCAATGGTATGGTTTCCAATTCTACACTATAATTTTCAAGAAACCACCTTTAGGAATCCACCAGCTGGACTGTGTTGATACATTCATAGTGTACTAAACCATGAGCAACTTAATATACGTTGGCTATATCTTAATAAACAACTAAAAATAGTAAACTATCACTTGTTAGCATTTCACTGTAACAAAAAAGATATCCATAATATCTGAAGATTCTATTAAAACTCTTCCCTTTTCCAATTTGTTATCTGCATGAGGCCAGACTGTCTTAAAAAGCTTCAAGTAAAACAATATCACAAAGCAATAAATTCAATGTCAGATACAAGAATCCAGCTGCTTTCTATTAAGCTAGAACATTGAAAAATATTTGCAAGATGTAATAAATGCCACAATTTTCACAATCCTTATCTAGAAAGACAATTGTTTTCATTAAAAATGTCACTTATGTTAACAGGCAATGAATTTATTTTGTTGTTGGTTGGTAGGCTGGCTAGCTGGCTGGCTCTCTGGTGCTGAGAAACCAATCCACAGGCCTCCTGTATGGTAAACATTCATTCTACCACTAATGTATACCCCCATCCATTGTCCCCATCCCAAAACCTAACTCCCACTACCCCTGGTACTAAGGACTGGATCCAGGGCCTTCACACTGAACAGCTTTTGTAATTTTTATTCAGAGACTGTGCTTCACTAAATCATTAAATTACTCAGGTTAGGCTCAAATTTAAATTCTCCTTCCTTACACTCCCAGACCACTGGGATTATAGGCATGTATCACCGTACCTACTTCCTGTGTTAACTTAAAATGAATTAAAAGTTTAAAAAATTGCTCAAGTTAAGCTCAAACTTTCATTCTTCCTGCCTTAGCCTCTCAAGACTACTGTCCCACCACACCTGATTACTGTTACTTCTAAATAAATTAAAAGTAAACACTTTGCCCCAATGGTAACACAAAACTGCCATTCCAGCACTCTCTTGTAATCCCAGAGTCTCACTGAGGATCGCCAGATCAAAACCAGCCAAGAGGGGCCAGGGAGACAGCTCAGTGTAAAAGTTACTTTCACTTAAGAAAATCTTTGATACAACTATAATATTACACATTAAATCCCAATCCTTGGGCTAGCAGGATACCTCAGTGGATTAAAGCAAGTGCTTAGGCAAATCCAGGGATGGAGGTTCAATCCCTGGTACCACATACTACGTCAGCCCTAACCCCAAGGCAGACTGAGCCTGCCACAGAGTCCTGGTGTAGTAGTGTACACCTGTAATCCCAGTGCTGGGGAGGCTGAAAACAGGAGGATCACTGTGAGGCCCTGGCAAGCACAAGGGCCTGAGTTCAATTCCTGGCTCTGCAAAACAAAAGAAAAGGAAACAAAACCAGCCAAGACTACACAGTGAAATCCTCTAGCCAAGCAAAAAAAAAAAACATTCTAAAGCTTTCTCATTTTGTTTCTAAATTGAATAGCTATTGATACAGTTCACAGAAACAAAAACCTCTTTAGAGTTGTTGGTAATTTTGAAAACTACAGACTTTCAGAAACTGAAAAGTTTGAAAACAACTTCTACTAATCAAGTTAGTTTTTTTAGCTATGCACCTCTGAATCACCTCATTGAATTAAACAACTCTCTTCCCACTGAATAACCACAATAAGGAAAGAAAAATGCATCATAAGCAGAATGACTACGTCATAATGTGAAAAGATCTTCAATTTATATATTTATAGGCAAAATTACACAAACGGGATATTCACATGTTCTTAAAAATGCATAAACACTGCACAGACACTAAAGAAATTATTAAAAGTGACAACCTACATAGGACAAGAAATAGTATATGAATGGAGCTTCTCCAGCTGGCAAGGTGGTGCAGACCTGTAATCACAGCACTCAGAAAGCTGAGCAGGATTACTGTGAGTTCAAGGCCAACCTGGCCCACACAGTGAGACCCTGTCTCAATAAATAAATAAATAAATAAATAAATAAATAAATAAATAAATATTAAAAAACAAGAGCAAAAAATAAGTGACACAGAAGACAAGTTATGTCTGCCTTGAAAAAATGCCAAAAACACACACGCTATAATTCACTGTCATCATCATTTTTCTTAAAGTATATACTTAGACAATACTATTAAATGAGAGAAAAAAAAAACTAGAGGCCTAAAATTTGGGAAGAAAGTAAAATTATTATTGAATATAAATGATATGACTATATTCCTGGAGAAACTGAAGAGAACCAACCAGAAAATGTTATACATACAATAAAAATAAATGAAGCTGTCATATACACAGCTTTCAAACATACAATTAGGAGAGCTAATAGAAAAAATATACATTGTAAAAAGTGATACAGGAGGGCCGGGGAGATGGCTCAGTGGAATAAGTGCTTCCCTGGCAAGCGCAAGGTTCTGAGTTCAAACCCCGGTTCCGCAAGAAAAAAAAAAAAAAAAAAAAATGATACAGGAGATAAGTCCCTGAAAAAGAGAAACTTTTTGAAATGTAAAAAAGCTCTCAGGAGCTGGGCATGGTAGCACACACCTGTAATCCCAGCACATAAGAGGCTGAAAACAGGAGAACTGTTACCAGTCCAAACTGCATAGTGCGACCCTGTAGACCCTGTACTGTACTAAATACAAAAAATAATAATACATAAAGCAGTAATTTTTTTCTCATCCAGTAAGAATGGCTAGTACACAAATCAGGAAGAATACTTAAAACTCCAATAATGTTTCATTGATGCTTGTACTTCAATAAAATAAAAAATAAATAAATAGGGGCTGGGGAGATGACTCAGTGGAATAAGTGCTTGCCTGGCAAGTGGAAGGGCCTGAGTTCAATCCCTGGTTACACCAAAAAAATAAAATAAAATAAAAATAAATAAATAATTATGCCACCAAAAAAAAAAACTTATCAGGTGAGTAGTGATCAATTAAAATTCTATTTCTGGGGGTTCAATCCCAATCCCTGGTCCTGCTGTGCTGGCCTTGCCCCCGGGGGCACACTGAGACAGCAATTGAGTGGGCGTGTGGTGGCACACACCTATAATCCCAGCTCTTGGGAGGCTGTAAACAGGAGGATCACTGAGTCTGATCTAGTAGTGAGACCCTGAACACCCTGTAGACTGTTACCTAAAATTAAATAAATAAATAAATAATAAAAACATAAAAATCCAATAAACAAATCAGGAGTAGTGATTCATAGCTGTCATCAGAGATTTCTGGGAGACTAAAGCAAGAGGATCATAAATTCAAGCAGCAGAGTACCCTCTTAGCAAATGCAAGGCCCTGGATTCAATCTGCAGCCTCCAAAAAATAAAAATAAAAATAATAACAAGACGGCAGGGAAGATAGCTCAGTAGAATAAGTGCTTGCCTAGCAAACACAAGGGCATGAGTTCAATCCCCAGTTCCACAAAATAATAATAATAATAATAACAACAAAAACAAGAAAAAATACCAAAATCTGCAAAGGGATCCACCTCAGAAGTTGACTTACCGTCAACCTGCACATGTATAAGGTAAGCTATACAAACCAAAACAGGAAAGATCTTCTAAGGGAGAATACTTCCTAGAGACATAAATCATTAAAATTACAACTAGCCTTTTGAGTAGAAATATCTCACTGATTATATGCGGCCCTCAGAACAGAATCCAAACTGGAAACAGTGGCACATACCTGTAATGCAAGCTATTCAAGAGGCTGACTTGGAAGGGTCATGAATTCAAGGTCAACTTACAGCAAAGGTCCAACTCAGTACAAAGGCCCAAGGAAGAAAGGGAGGAATGGAGGAAGGGAGGGAGAGAGGATTAGAAAGAGGAGAAAGGGAATAAGGGGGAGATAAGGGAATAAGGGGATAACAGAGAAGAGAGGGGAGAGGGGAGAAAGGAGAAGAGAGAGAAGGGAGAGAATAAGGGAAAGGGGAGAGGGGAAATGAGAGACAGCAGGCACACAATATAACAAGATTTTTAAGACCAATGGGTAGAATTTAGAGTCAAAATAACCCAAATATCTAATGGTACATTAATTTTCAAAAAAGATACAAAACCATTCAATAGTGAAAGAAGAGTTTCTTCAAAAAATAACACAGTATCCCACACAAGGTAAGCCACTTTCATTATGTTACCAAGGCCAACCTAGGCAACATAATGAGATCCATATCAAAAACAAAAGACAGGCCAGGGAGATGGCTCAATAGAATAAGCACTTGCCTGGCAAGTACAAGGGCCTGAGTTCAATCCCCGGTTCCACCAAAAAAAAAAAAGACATTGCTGAAACAAGTGGGTAATCACATACAAAGCAAGGAAGTTAAATCCTTACCTCATACCACATCAACACATACAAAAATTAATTCAGGAAAAAAAAAAAAAAGAAAACCTGCACCACATGCTCTGCCAATCCTGGTCCCACCCCCAGGTGCACTGAGCAAGCTATGGGTCTGGGCATGGGCTCAGGACTGTAATCCATATATGATGGCTCACATCTATAATCCCAGAAGGCTGAGAGTTTGAGGCCAGCCTAGGATACATAGTGAGGTGAAGGCCAGCCAGGACTTCACAGCAAAACCTTGTCTCAAAAACAACAACAAAACACTCAGAATAAGTCACCAACATTAATGCAACAGTTAAAAGTATAAAAGTTATAGGAAAATATAGTAGCAAATATTTTAATTATGCTTAGGAAGGACTTCTTAGATCTTAAACGAGCAAAACTGGTCTTCATCAACATTATAAACTTTTGTAGATCAAAACATATCATCAAGAACATGAAAAATCCCAGGTGCTATAGCATTCAGGAATTTGAGGCCTGAAGATTGCAAGTCTGAAGCCACCCTAGCTAAAACAAAGAGATCCTGTCTCAAAAAAAGGGTTGGGGCTGTAGCTAACTGGCACAACACCCCTGGCTTGGTGGATGGGGAAGAACCTATAGAATTGCAAATTACATACCTGATAAAGAATACCATATTGACAATATATGATGTTTAAAACTCAAAAACAAAGCAAAATACTTGAATAGACATTTCTCAAAAAATGATATAAAAAATGGTTAATAAACACATGAAAAGATATTCAACATCATTAGTCATTACGGAAATACAAGTCAAAACCTCAAGGAAGAACTGACGATATAGTACAGCGGCACAAGCACCTGCCTCATAAGCAAAAGTATCTGGGTTCAATTCCCAATACCAAAACAAACAACCACAAAGATACAACTTCACATCATAATGATAGTTTTTTGGGCTTTTTGTTCTGTATTGAGATAATTTCAGTATGCCATTCAGACTAGCCTTGAACTCACTTTGTAGCCCACGCTATCCTGGAATTCACAGCAATTCTCCTGCCTGAGCCTCCCAAATGCTGGGATTACAGGTGTGTGCCACCACACCTGGTGATAACCATTATTAAAAAGAAAAAATAGTGACTGCTGTCAAGGGTATTCAGGAACTGGAACATTCATACATTGGCAATAGGAATATAAAATGGTACAGCTGTAAATTGAGCAGCATGCAAAAGGTTACACATAAACTGAGCATGGTGCACACCTGTCATCCCAGCAATGTAGGAAGCAAAGGCAGGAGAATCATTCAAGCCCAGCCTGGGCAACTTAGCAAAACCTGTCCTGTCACAAAATTAAAAAAGGCTGGCAGCACAGCTCAGTGTAAAAACTCTTTGCTCAATCCTCAGTACCAAAGAGGGAAAAAGAGTTAAATGCAGAATTATCATACAACCCAACAATTTCAACCTACATAGGTAACTCTGAAAAACTTAGACTAAGATATTTGTACACCAAGGTCTGGCCAGATAGCTCAATGGACTAAAGCACCAGACATAGGGACTGGATTGGGCTGGATCCCTGGCATGCTGTGCTGGCAGGCCCTGCCCCTGGGTCATGCTGAGATAGCGACTAAGACTGGGCGTGGTGGTGTGTGCCTGTAGTCCTAGGACTTGGGAGGCTGAAAACAGGAGGATCACTACGAGGCCGACCTGTATAGTGAAACCCTGTAGACCCTGTATGAAATACATTTTTAAAAAATACTTGTAAAGCCGGGCATGGTGGCGCAGGCCTGTAATCCCAGCACTCGGGAGGCTGAGGCAGGAGGATTGTTGTGAGTTTGAGACCAGCCTGAGCTACAAAGTGAGCTTAAGGCCAGCCTGAACTGCATAGTGAGACCCTGTCTCAAAAAGACAAAAAGAAAAAAAAAAAAGAATACCTAATGTAGCCAGGTGTTGAGGTACATAACTGTAAACTCAGTACTGAGGAAGCTGAGGCAGAGGTAGCAAGTTTAAGGCCAGTTTGGGTTATACAGTTACACCCTATCTCAAAAAAATAAAAATAAAAATAAAAACAAAAACAAAGGGACATCTAAATTATAGTTAAAAATTTTAGTACTGCTCCTAGAAACTGATAGAATAAAATAAAAATCAGCAGGAACACAGGTTTAAATACAATAATCCAACTTTCACATTTACAGAGCACCTAGCATACAACTAAAGAAGACATGCAGGACCTGGTGATGCCTGTAATCTCAGCACTCAGCAAGCTGAGAAAGGAGGATCACTTGAGTTCAAGGCTAACCTGCACTACACAGTGACACAGCCTGCCTCCAAAAAAAGGCAGAGGCAGAAAGAGAGTGCACATATACATTATTTCCAAATGAACATGAGGCATATTCACTGAGACAGATCATGTAATGAGACATAAAACAAGTCTATTTTGAGTTGCTAAGGCTGAGGGAAAAAAACAGATGTAACATTTCCTAAACTTATTTGACTGTAAGCCTTTTATGCAAAAGTGCTATTGTTTCTCAGAACACTTTGGAAAACATTACTTGGACATATCTTTAACATTTCTCAAAAAAAAGGAAAAAAAAATTCTCCATACCTCTCCTCCTAAGTTTGTTTATCCAAATATGGGAATTAGGCATAGTGTGTGTGCCTGTAATCCCAGTGTTTGGGAGGCTGAAAACAGGAGGATCACTAGAGTCCAATCTGTATAGTGAGACCCTATAGGCCCTGTAGTATATATCCAATTATAAAACTTTCCTTTTCTTGATCACCAGGTAGGATTAGTCAATTTTATAAAGTAAATGGAAATGTCCTAAAACAAAAGTAAGCTTAACTATATATTTGGAGAAAAGCAAGGAGGCTAGATTGAATGAACAACAGAACTAAAAGAAAAAGTGCAAGAACACCAAATCAAAAAGTTTAATAAAAATCATAGCATATGACCTTTCATCTTCGTAAGAAGGTTGAACATGATTCTGAATATGATAGGAGACTCTGAGAAACGAATATTAAAAGAGTTTTAAAAGATCTCTCCCTCTGTGAAAAGTATAAGAAAGACAGAAAGGGAAGTGACAACCAGTCAAGTTCTGGCAGTGACAGAAGAAATGCCCAAAGCCAGATGTTATGGCACAAAACTATAATCCCAGCATTCTAGAGGCTAAGGCAAGAGGAACTGCAAATTTGAGCCCTGCCTACAAATTCAAGACTATGCTAGACTATACTGTAGGATCTTGTCTCAAATAGGGGCAGGGTAGAGGAAGGAAGGAAAATGGCCAAGACCAGAGCACTTAGACCAAATGTACACTTATTTGTCCAAAAATATGCTCAAAATCTACATGAATTGTTTTCAAATGCCTTAAAGCATTTTCTTTGCATGGCTCACAAGACATCTCATTCTCCTCCTTGGGAGATTATCCTCCTCTTCACAGTATCTCCTTTAACTCCCCAACCTCTTTACATGAGAAATAGTCTTTTTAGCTATTCTCACTCCCACAGTGATTTCATCCAAACACAAGGCTTTCTCATCTATACAATACTCAATTTTACCTCTCCATTCTAAATCTTTTTCCTCAAGTCCAGACTCACATATCCACTGAATTGTATTATAAACATCTGAACTTTAACAAACCAAGATCAAGTTCCTAACTTTTCCCCTCTAAATTTGTTCCTCTTAAAGTCTGTTCTATTTCAGAAAACTGTAACTTCATCTCTACATTACTCAGGAACAACTTGAGAGATATCTGTGACTCCTCTCTTTCTTTCATACCCTACTTCAAGTATGTCCACTGATTCTCTCAGCTCTTACCTTCAAAATATATCCAAAACCACTTCTCCTGTCTCCACTGGTATCATTATCATCTACCACATGGATTATTTTGTTTTCCTCCCACCTGGTCTCCCTGGTTCTACATTTGGCACTGCCTTCACCACTTGCAAACCTTCATCACAGTCAAGTGACTATAACATCTACCACCAACTTGAAACCTTCCAGTGGCTGTTTCCCCCAAATAAAAGGTCTTTCAGAGGTCAGGGCCTAACAGCATCTGACCATAGCCCTTAGTGCTCAAACTCCAGCCACCACTGGACTAATCACATTACCAATTCTAGTTCCAACAGTCTCATGTCCTTGATGGTCCTCAGACATTCCATGTCCCTCCTTTCATCAAAATCTATGAACCTGCTACACCCTCTTGTCCAAAACTATCCACTCCTGGATAATCTGCAAGACTTTTTATTCTTTCACCTAGTATAATTCTTCACTTAATATCTTCTCAGTGAAGTCTTCCTTTTCCATGGTTAACAGTGCAACCTTCACACCCCAGCCCTTACTATCCCCTGTACACCAGCCCTGCTTAGTTACTTTCCATAGTGCTTTTCTCCATCTAGCATACTTCACTGTATTTTATCTATTTACTTCACTTATTGTCTCTCTCCCCAGTTAGAATGTAAACCCTGGAAATGGTGTCTGTTCCAGTCCCTGCTTACACTTCTAATTCCTGAAGCAGTATATTTCACAAAGTAATAGTTTGTTCATCACTGAATCAGTAACTGTTGAATAAAGCCTCTTCAGAAGTGCCAAATTTGCCAAGTGTGGTGGCACAACCCTGTAATCCCAGGACTTGGGAGGCTGAAGAAGGAGAATCATCACAAGCTCCAGACCAGCCAAGACTACAAAGTGAGCTCAAGGCCAGGTTAAACTACACAGCAAGACCCTGTCTCAAGAAGACAGAGAGAGAGATACTGGGCGTGGTGCCAAGCATCTGTAATCCCAGCTCTTGGGAGGCTGTAACAATCACTACAAGTCCCAAGTCCTCTAGTAGTGAGACCCTGAACACCTTGAAGGCCTTTCCCAAAAAATAAAAAGACAGAGACAGAGACAGAACAGAGACAGAGACAGACAAAAACAAAGAAACAGAGAGAGACAGAGACAGACAGACAGACAGAGACAGGAAGGCAGGTAGAGGCAAGCAGGCCAAGTTTGTTAGGTCCAAGTAAAAACCTAAGACTAGCCTAATTAAAATATATCAATTTCTCTATAAGTAAAGGAATAATGCTCCTTTATTACATGAGTACCACTCAATATTATGTTTTAGTTATGCTTTTTAATTTTATAACCCAAAACATTTATTTAACAATTCTAAAGATACTTACTCTGATTCCACATAGCTCAAACTTCTTCCTTCTACTGGGTGTGATAACACACACTTGTAATCCCAGCATGCTAGAAGGCTGAGGCAGGAAGATTACAAATTTGAGCCTAGTTTGGGTGACTTACCAAGACCCTATCTCAAAATTTAAAAGGACTAGAGATATAGCTCAATGTGAAAATTCTGGATTCAATCCCAAGTACTGAAAACAAAAAAATCGTATTCTCTTTATTCTTGCTTCAGCTACAATCCTAAATTTAAATCTTAGTTCCAGCACTTACTAGTACTACATCCCAGGCAATGAACCCTCCTCCAAGTCTTAGATTCTCTTCCATAAAATATAGGATGGGGTTCATCAAAGATCTGTTTGTCTTACTACTCTATACCTAATTATGAAATTATAAAAATAAAAACTACATGATAAAATGCTTTATAAGCAATAAATGACATACAAGTATAAGTTAAACATTCACAATGTAGTTTAAGGAAAAACCTGAAAGGAGACAGAAAAAGTTCTGTGTTTGGGGCAGCACCTCACTATACTTTCCTGCCCATAATATGAAACTAGTTAAAGACTCAGACCGGCTCTTCCACTTACCTGTCATATCTTAAAAAAATTACTCAATCTGAGTCATTATCTCCACATCCATAAATGGTGGTAATAACAACAGTGGAACATCCTTTGCAGGACAGAGATTATATACCAGTGATAGGAACTTATGGCACACATCCTGCAGCTGCTTGTATCACTGAAAGCTCCATAACATTCACCATCACTTTTTTTTTTTTTTTTTTTTTTTTTGGCAGAACCAGGGATTGAACTCAGGCCCTTGTGCTTTCCAGAAAAGCGCTTATTCCACTGAGCCATCTCCCTGGCCCCAAATTTTTTTTTTCTCAGAAGCGGAGATTGAACTCAGGTCCTTGAGCTTGCCAGGCAAGTGCTTATTCTACTGCGCCATCTCCCCCGCCCCACCATCACCCTTATACTTACAAAATGTACCTATATAATTCATGTAATAACTTTTTTTGTGTGTGTCATTTTCACATTCTTCAAATGAACAAAACTCTAAAAAGAGACCATAAACACCACAAAACACTACCCAGTGGCACATTGCTGTAATCCCCGAGACAAAAAGGACCTGATTCTTGATTACAGATTGTATATGAAGGACAAGGGAAATGAGAACTATCAAGAACCAAGTGGTAGCATCAAGAATTTGCCTACTGGGGCTGTGGAGATAGCTCAGGGGAATAAGTGTTTCCCTGGCAAGCGCAAGAGCCTGAGTTCAATCCCCAGTTCCACAAAAAAAAAGAATTTGCCTACTGAATCTGTCTTTTCCTTTTTACCTTTCTCCAAGGTAAAATAATGAAATAAAATGTAAAGAAAAATCAACATACAGAAAACTGAAATACACTTCATTAAATGTATTATGTAGCTATATTTTGTAAGTACATACATAAGCGTGAGGGTGAACCTTTTGGAGCTTTCAGTGATACAAGCAGCTGCAGGATGTGTACCCTTAAGTTCATATCACTGTATGTAATCAGTCTTGAAGTTATCTAAGAGAGTTCACTTCGGCTGGGTGCGGTGACACACACCCTTACCCCAGCACTTGAGAGGCTGAGGAAGGAGGACTGCTTCAGCTGCAAGCCTGAGCACAAAGTGAATCTAAGGCCCGCAGCATGAACTGCATTGTGAAAACCTGCCTCAAAAAGACAAAAAAAACAAACAAAAAGAAAAACAGAAAAAAGCATGTATTATACAAACATTTCAAAATGTTCTGAAATCATTAGGGTTTGATAAATCCTTAATTTCATGACACTGGTGATTATAAGATGCACCATCCATTTTCCAGAAGAAAAAAACAAAAACAAAAAACTCCACAGTAAGCATGATTCACCAATTAGAGAGTATTTTCAGAAAACATTATAATGTAATGTGTCCCTCTGGGATTCTGAAAACATTCTATTTCTTAATCTAAAGACTGGATAGAGTACATGAAGTATAAACATTCACCACAGTGTGGACTTGATCTCTATGTTTTCTACATACATGTTTATTTTTAAAATTTTAGTGAAATGCTGCTGAGGTGAATCAGATATCTAAATGTGAAAAGTAGAAGACAAAGCTTCTACAGAATAAAAAAGTAAATTCATTGAGCTAAGTAGAAATGTCATTTAAAAAGAAAACACACATGCATACACACACACACACACACACACACAAAAAAAAAAAAAAAAAAAACTATACCCAGGTATAATAGCACATTGCTATAATCCCAGCACTCCAAAGGCTGAGGCAGAAGGATGGTCAGAACTTCCAGGCCTGGGCTACTCAATGAGTCAGAAGCAGCCAGAATTACAAAGTGAGGCCCTATCTTAAAAATAAACTACAATCTGGGCATGGTGGCACACACCTATAATACCAGCACTCCAAACGCTGAGACAGGATTGCTGTGAGCTCAAGGCCAGTCTGCACTACACAATGAATTCAAGGGTAGCTTCCACTTACAAAGAAAGACACTTAAAAAAAAAAAAAAAAGAAAGAAAGAAAGACACTGCCTCAAAAAAAAAAACACTAACTGGGGCCGGGTAGATGGCTCAGTGGAATAAGCACTTTCCTGGCAAGCACAAGAGCCTGAGTTCAATCCCCAGTTCCACCAAAAAAAAAAAGTACAAATCCATGTGAAAAGAGCAAAGAGCCAAATACATAAAGAGCAAAGCTGAGTGTAGTGGTACACACCTGTAAGTAATCACACCACTTTGGAGATTGAGGCAGGAGGATCACAATGAATTTGAGGCTATCCTGTCTGACCTAGTGAACTCAGGGCCAGCCTGAACTATAATGCGAGAACCTATCTCAAAACAGACAAAAAATAGAATAGACAAAGGCATTCACACAACAGAATATGACTGGAAAATGAACAGCATAACATGGATTAACCTCCCAGAGGAGAATGAACAAAGCAAATACAAAGAATATATACTAAATGATTCTACTTATGTAGAATTCAAATACAGACAAGTTTTCAACCTGTATTCTAACAAGATAAAAAATGCAAAATAGTGGGACCAGGGAGTGGCTCAGTGGAATACGCACTTCCCTGGCAAGCACAAGGGTCTGAGTTCAATCGCCAGTTCTGCCAAAAAAAAATGCAAAATGGACAAATTCCTAGGCACATATGAATTAACAAAGCTGAATCAAGATACAAAATCCTAAATAAACCAATACCAATTAATGAAATCAAAGATGTAATTAAAAATATACCAAGAGCTGGATGTAGTGACACATGCCTATAATCCCAGCCCTGGGAAGGCTAAGCCAAGAGGATCCTTGCAAGTTTCAAACCAGCCTGAACTAAAAAGTGAGCTCAAGGCTATCTTTTCTTTCTTTTTTTAGCAAAACCAGGGATTGAACTCAGACCCTTGCACTTCTTGCACTTGCCAGGCAAACACTTATTCTACTGAGCCATCTCCCCAGCTCAAAGCTAATCTGAACTACATAAGGAGACCTGGGGGCTGAGGAGATGGCTCAGTAGAATAAGTGCTTTCTTGGCAAGAGCAAGGGCCTGAGTTCAATCCCCAATTCCACAAAAAAATAAAATAAAATAAATTTCATTTTGGCGCCAGGGAGATGGCTCAGTGAGCACTTCCCTGGTAAATGCAAGGACCTAAGTTCAACCCCTGGTTCCACCAAAAAAAAAAAGGAGACCCGTCTCAAAAAGACAAAAAAATAAAAAACTACTACCAACAAAAATAAAAAGCCCATTTTCTGATACATTCACTGCTGAATTGTGCAAGAAATTTGGGAGGACTTACCACCACTTATCAAACTCTGTAAGAAAATTGAAAGGGAAGTAACACTTCCCATTTTCTGGTATATACTCCAGTCTCCTTTTTCAGAGTGCTATAGTTTTTAATGTGGAGGTCTTTTACATTCTTTGTTAGATTTATTCCTAGGCATTTCATTTTTGAAAAAAATGAGAAAATACCAGAAAATGGAAAGACATCCCTTGCTGTTGGGTAGGAAGAATGAAGTGAAAATGATCATACTTCCAAAGCTGTTATACAGATTTAATGCAATTCCAATAAAAATTCCAACAGCATATTTTTCCAGAGAGAAAACAATCCTAAAATTCATTTGGAACCAGTACAGATCTAAAGTAATAAAAACAATTCTGGATGAAGGCAAGGCAGGGGGCACCACAATCCCTAACTTTAAATCATACCATAAAGCTATTGTGCTTTTAAAAAAAAAAAAAAAAAAAAGTGTCATACTGGCAAAAAAAAAAAGCCCAACGAGAATAAGGGAGCAGATTATAAGATGTAGAAACAACTCCAGAGCAGACATACATAGCCACCTTATCTTTTGCAAAGGTGCCAAAAACATTCACTGGAATAAAGATAGCCTATTTAATAAATGGTGCTGGAAAAACTGGCTCTGCTGGACCCTTGGCTTTCACTATGCTCTAAACTACATTCAAAATGGAGCAAAGATCTAAATATTAAAACAGAAATATTAAATCTGCTGAAGATAGAATAGGTAAAACTCTTGAAGACACTGGCATAGGCTAAGACTTTAAGGAATAAGACCCCGACTGCACAGGAACTATCACAAAAAAATCAACAACTAGGATCTCATTGTATTAAAAAGCTTTTGCAAAGCAAAAGAAACCACCAAGTGAAGAGACAACCCACAATGTGAGACACAATGTTTGCCAACTGTTCTTCAAAGGATTATTATCCAGAACATATAAAGAATTCAAAAAAGTCAGACCTCCCAAATTTAAAGATCCAACACATAAAATAGGTATGTAGGGGAATACATATTTCTCACATAAAGAAATACAAATAGCAAATAAATACAGGAAAAAAATACTCAACAGCATCCACTGGTCAAAATCAAACAATGCTAAGAATCCATCTCACCAGGAAAGAATGGCTATTATCAAGAAACCAACCAATGACAAATACTGGTAGGGCTGTGGGGAAAAAGACACTTGTCTCCACTGTTGGACGGAGTGGAAACTGGTGCAACCACCATGGAAATCAGTGTGAAGGTCCCATTTGAACCATTACTCTCCTGAGTATCCTCCAGGAAGAATTAAAAACATCATAACCAGAGTGATGGTGCATAAACATATACACACATGTTTACAGCAGCACAATCTGTAATAGCTAGACCTTGAAAACAACCCAAATGCTCATCAACTCCTCAGTTGATAAAAAAGATGTGGTCTTTTTATACAATGAAGTACTACTCTGACATAAAGGATAAACTGGAAACTTTCATAAGTAAATGGATTCAACTCAAGACTATACTCATGAATGAAATAAACCAGATGCACATGTGTACACATCATAGTGTTGCCAAGGGTAGTAGCACACACCTGTAATCCCAGCACCACTAGACAGGCTAAGGCAGAAGGATCATTGAGAGTTTGCGACCAGCCTGGGTTAAAAAGTAAGCTCATGGCCAGGCTGAATTGCATACTGAGACCTTGTTTTAAAAAGACAAAACAAGCAAAAAAAATATGTTTTATCTCTCTAATAGAAGAAGCTAAAAAGAGTAAATAAGATCCAAAATGGATGTTGTAAAATGGGAAGACACTTTAAAAGGAAAGAAACTAGGATGGAGGAATGGAGAAAAGGGAATATCTCTGTGCATATACCAGCACTTTTAACATGTTTACTGAAAAAGTATTTGCCGAGTAGGGTTTAAAAAAAAAAAAAAAGAGTAAGATCAGCCCCTAGCTTCTAGGAATTCACTTAGATACAGACAATAAAGTAAAGGTATACAGATATGCACAAGATATTACCAAAACACAAAGGAATATCAAACAGCGAGAAGAAAGCAAATCATCAGGGTTCAGTTTCTCAGAATGGGTAACACCTAAATCTTTAAAAAATGAATAGGAATTATCTTGGGAATATCTTGGGAAAGAGTTTGTCAACAGAGGGAACAATCTAAGCAAACAAAAAGTGGTAAGAGATAGCATGGTACATTTAAAGAAATGAACACAAGCCAGACCTTGCCTAAGGGTAGTAAAATGAAAGAACTGAAATGGGTGGGGGAAACCTTCTGAGACAGGAAGATATCAAGTCATGAAGGAGGAGAATTTATACAAAAGACAAGATTGAACAAGGGGGGTGCTGGCAAGATAACTCAAGAGACTAACACAGGCCCTGCCCGCAAGTGAGCTGAGCTGGCTAACCCACAAGTATCTCAGGCCTGTAATCCCAGCACTGGAGAGACTGACACAGGAGGATCACTATGAGTAAACAAACAAATAAATAAATAAATTTTTAAAAAAGGAAACTTTTTCTATAAAGACCCAAATACTATAGTAAATATTTCAGGCTTTGTGTTCCACATATAGTCTCTGTTACAACCCTTGTTTTTCTTTGTTCTTTAAATATTCCTTTAAAAATAAAACTACACTTAAGTTAATGATCCATTTAAAAAAAAAAAATAGCATAAGCTGGATTTGGGATGTGAGCCATAGTTTGCTGATCCCTGCTAGACACAGGTAAAGTGAAGATTAACCTTCTTATGAGATTAATATTCCTAAAATTCTACTTGCATCATGTTAGTCCTTTATTCTGAAATCTCCATTGGTCCTCACTACCCAATGTGTAAATTTAATCCCTATAATCCCTAACATTCATGTTATTTACATTGTAGCTCCAACTTACTACTTTAGGACCATGAACTATACACATCAGAACTTTCCATTCCTATCAAACTGAATTACTTATATTTACCTTTGTGAAATTTCTCAACCCAGTTCCTTCCTCAGCTCCAAACTTACCCAAACACCCTTCCTTCAAAGCATAATTAAAATCCTTCCTCAAAACTCCTAAAAAGAGGGGCCGGGGAGATGGCTCAGTGAAATAAGAACTTCCCTGACCAGCACAAGGGCCTGAGTTCAATCCCTGGTTCCACCAAAAAAATTCCTAAGAAGAAGGAAATAGCTCAGAGGACTAAAGCGCCTACATGCAGGCTCAGGGGCTGGGGGTTTGATCCCAGGGCCTGTCCTGCTGGCCCCTCCCCAGGGCTTACTGAGACAGCAATTGAGACTGGGCGTGGTGGCACTCATCCCAGCTCCTGGGAGGCTGTAAACAGGCAGATTACTATGAGTCTGATCTAATAGTGAGACCCTGAACACTCTGTAAGACCCTTCCCTAAAAAATACAAAACAAAACAAAAAAAAAAAACCTCCTAAAATGCACTATCTCAATTCATCTAATATTTAATCACTTTTTCAAATTCTTCAAACAAACTATGGGTAGGCAACAACTTATACTATTGTCCATCAATAATCTACCATACAAAGGGTAAATAAAATAGCATGTGTATACACTGACATATATGTACACTTTTCTCTCATATCTAGGTATCTCAAAGCAAATAAGGTTTCAATCTTACGTTTGTCAGTAACTAAACACTTTAATTCTACGGCACAACATGAACACTGTAAGAACTAAAGAATGACAACATACAAACACATCTTTCTGTTCTTCACATGTTTTGAGGTCTAGTTACTAGTCCAACCCAAAGTTTACTTAACTATAGGTTTGTTTTTTGTTTTGTTTTGTTTTGAAACAGGATCTACTAACTTGTCCAGGCTGGGCTCAAACTTTCACTCCTCCTACCTTAGCCTTCCAGCGTGCTGGGATTACAGGGAGGAGACATAGCACCAGGCTTACTTCATTTGTTTTTTTTTTTTTGTTTTTTTTTTTTTCTTTTTGAGACAGGGTCTCACTATGCAGTTCAGGCTGGCCTGAAGCTCACTTTGTAGCTCAGGCTGGTCTCGAACTCACAACAATCCTCCTGCCTCAGCCTCCCGAGTGCTGGGATTACAGGCATGCGCCACCACGCCCGGCTTCATTTGTTTTTGAAATACAAATTAAGCTTTTAGAGTGACACTGACTTAAATTCACCTTCAAATCCTTCAACTATTACTCAAATTTAAAAAGTTTAGGGTCTAGCCAAATAGCTTAGCAGATTAAAGTGCCTGTTTAGGCAAACACAGTGGCTGGGGCCAGGGTTCGATCCCCTGCATGCTGTGCCAGCTCCGCCCCCAGGGAGCGCTGAGACAGCCATTGAGAGTGGGCATGGTGGCACACACCTGCAATCACAGCTCTTGGGAGGCTAAACACTGGTGGATATGAGTCTGATCTAGGTAGTAAGACCTGTAGACCCTTACTAAAATACAAAAAACAAAGTCTTAGAAGTGTACACCCCCAAAAAGTCACACACATGGCCTAAATTTTAGTAATAAGATTCTCTATGACAGTTCATATAACCAAAATGGTATTACTGAATTCATTCATTCATTTATTATATAGAAATACAAGAATTATTTATATTACATGCAAGTTTAAAGAAAACAGTACAGGCCCGGGAGATGGCTCAGTGGAATAAGTGCTTCCCTGGCAAGCGCATGGGCCTGAGTTCAATCCCTGGTTCAGTAAAACAAACAAACAGAAAGACAGACAGACAGAAAGAAAGAAAGAAAACAGTACATTTTAGCTCACTCTTGATAACTACAATCACAGAATTTTTTGAACTAAAGGATTCATTTTATACTTGCAAACATATACTTAAGTTTAAGTCCAAAATATGAGCCATTACCAATTTTATTAACCAAAGAATATCGAAGAATCTAGGGCATGGGGAGATAGCTCCGCGGTCTAAGCACCTGCCTAGCAAGCCCAGGAACTGAAGTTCCATCCCCAACACCATAGGTCGTGCTGGTCCCGCCCCCAGGCGGACAACGGAAAGGGGAAACCAGGCATGCTGGCACAAGCCTATAATTCCAACGCTGCGGAGGCTGAAACAGTGGGACCACTTCAAGTCCAGTTTGTGTAGAGACCTTGTACCAAACAAATACGCAAAAGATTAAAAAAAAAAAATCTGTAAAAATCCCTCCATAATACTTGCCCAGATTCCAACACAAACTATGACAAAAGTTTAAAACACTTAAGCTGGCCGATGTAGCTGAGTGACAGAACATTTTCTTACATGGAGATGCGATGGGGAGGTTCAATTTTAAGCACCTCAAGAAAAGTAAGTTACTTGTATACAAAACCTCAAGGAATATACCAAAAAATGGCTGAAAGTTATGAATTTTTTATTACAACCAAGGAAGGGTATTATTATTCATTGAATCACAGTATTAATAACTAATTACAAGACAAGATCAGGAGCCAAGGACTCTCATTTCCCAGTTCCTGTTCTACCACTGCCTTTGTTCTTGGATTCTGTAGTTTCTCCATACACAGAACGAGAAGAGATGAACTAACATTTTCATATGACCTGATTATGAAGTAGTTTACAACCACGACGCGAAGCTGCTGTAACCCTAAAATGCCATATTTGCTTAATCCAAAACTATAGGTACCTGTTGTAGCAACAGTTGCAAATACGCTCACCATAATCTTTTTTGTATCCTACAGCAAATCTGGTAGGAAAATTCATGTTCTAGTAAGCTCATTTAACAACTTGAGAGAAAAGAATTTTTCTCCTAATCCTTTGTTTTCACAAAAGCCAATCCAACCTTTTGCAAAGAGAAACATAATCTGACTCATATTAAGAAACTGTCTCTAAATATCAATAAGCCCATAATAAATGAATGAAGGCCATCAGTAATCACAGAGAAACTTTCACTGTTAATATACCGAAATTGGGACCCCTGAAAATAATCCCAGAAAAGTCGTTATAAATTTTATTAAAGGATAAATCTCTACACTTAAGTTTAAAAATAAATAAAAGGGTTTTTTAGGCAGGAGACAAGATAGAATTTGTTTAAAGCCTGAAGTAATTTGTGAGGTGGCTCCAGCACCTGCTTGGTGCTAAGCGACAAGATAGACGGGAGGCAGCTCAGGAAAAGCGCTGATGCCATCTCCAGCTGCCCCTGAATGACAGCAACAATGCAAACACCGACAAAAGAGCAGGGAGGACACCCAAAGTGCCGGCCTGGCAGTACTTCCATCCGAGTCCCAACGTACTAAGCGGCAAATCCCGGGAAGGCCCTTCCGGTGACAGCTCTCGCGGGCGAACACCTTCAGTGCCCCAGCCAACGTGAGTACTGTCCTCAGTCCTCCGAGCGCGCGGAGCCGCACGGCGGCACCCCGGACGCCGTCCTCCCCGGGCAGTCGCCGGCCGGCCGACCGCCCCCTTGGGCCCGGCAGGCGACAAGCGGACTCAGGCTGAGCCCGTCCGCGGCCGGGCGGGGGCGGGGGCGGCGCGGCGGCCGGGCCCGCTCCCTCCCCACGCGGTCCGCGCCCTGGTCCCGCCCGCCGCCGCCGCCGCCGCGGGCTGGGTGCAGCCCTCGGCCGGCAGGGCGGCCTAGAGCCCTACCTGAGGCTGTGTACCAGCTCCCGGCGTGACTGGCTTCCCGGCAGACCACTCGGTTGGACATCTTGGAGCCTGTGCCGCCTATGGTGCACGAGGATGAATGAGGAGGAGGCGGCGGCGGCGGCGGGAGCGGCTCCGCGAGGGGACGAGACGCCGCGGGCCCAGCCCAGGAGGAGGCGGCGGCGGCGGGGAGGGGATCGCCCGGCCCAGGAGGAGGAGGAGGAAGAGAAGGTGGCGGCGGCCCGGGAGAAGGAGATGGCAGCCGGGGCGGTGGCAGCAACAATCACCACGAACTCCGGCGGCGGCCGGAAGATGGGGCCCGCGGCGGCCTCGCCCGAGCCTAGAAAGCCTGGCCGGGCCCCGGAGTCGCCGCTGCGCCCAGCCGGGGCTGGTTCCGCCGAGCCGCCCTCACGGCCCCCTCCCCGCGCGGCCGGCCTCCCAGCCGCCGCGGGTGACCCCACCCCGTGACTCCGCACCGGCCCCGCCCCCGCCCCCGCCCCGCGGGGCTCCCCGCCCCCACCCCACCTCCCACCCCCACTCCAGCGGGGCCTCCCGCTGTCCACCGCCCGCTGGCCCCGCCCCGCGCCACCTCCCGCCGCGCGGCGAGGTTAACGGCGGAAACCGGACAGGCCACTCGGCGTCCGGGGTAGGGGCGCGCGCGAGGAGGCTCGGCGCTGCGGCCCCGCGTGCGCGAAGCCCAGGGCTGGGGCCTGAACCGGGGAAGGCAGCCCCGGAGCCGCGGACGCCGCCTTACTCGCCACTCTTACGGGTCCGGCCCACTGAGCATGCCCAGCGCCGCGGCCGGGCCGGCGAGGACTCGCACCGTGCGCGCTCCGCTCTCCGGGCTTTAGCGCCAGCAGAGGCTGGGGGCAGGGCGCGGGCAGCAGGACGCAGCCGCGAGGCAGCCCCTTCCCCCCAGCCGCTTCGTCGGCGGAGCACGCAGCCGCGGCTTCGCCGCCGCCAGTCCGGCCCTTTGCCGTCGCTCGCGTGTCCTCCGCGGGCTCCAACTCAAGGTTCACCTCGGCGTGCGAGGCCGTGGCCACGCCGCCGGAAAGTTGGTTAGTAAAACCGGGCACCTAAAGTGTGTCCTCAGTCCTGCAGGCGAAGTTCTTGCTGCGCAGCGTGACCCTTAACCACTGTACGTTTATCTGCTTTCGTATTACATTCGTGTAGGTTCATGTCTTCCTAACTGAAACGTGATAGAGCTAGCCTCCATGATTCCCAGCTGTAAAATGGGAGAGCGCTCAAGCACTGTACCTATGATTCTAAGAGTTAATGTAAAAAACCTGCAAGATAGGCATAGAACACTGTGCTTGTGACACTCTTCCCTTACAAATCCCAGCTCCCCCCCCCCCATAAGTGTCAGTGACAAAGAATTTCGTTGGTTGGGCGTGGTGCTAAGGCCTGGAATCCCAGCTACTCTGGTGACAGAGGCAGCAGACCAGACTGGGCAGTTTAGTGAAACTCTGTCTCAAGTATTAATAAGTAAATAAATGGGGGTCAGGGATATAGCTCAGTGGCACAAGAGCCTGCCTGGCACGCCCAAGGTCCTAAACTCGAATCCTTATACCAAACAACCTGAGGAAATTTTAAAAATCTCTTAATCTGTACCCCCGATTCCTACCCGAAAGGATAGGGTAGGGCCCAGAAGTAAGTAATTGTGGTAGAATCGTAGCAAAGATTACCTTGGACCTCCAAGACTGTCACTGTTGTGAAGTGCATCGTTCCAAAACTTGAGACAAAGTTACATGTCTTCAAAAATAAAAGGGCCAGCGAAATAGCTCAGCAGACTGCTTTGGTGCAGGAACCAATGTTAGATCCCTGCCACGAAGGCACCACCTCTAGGGCACCCTTAGCTGCAACCTAGTCCCAGTGTTGCGGCACACAGCTGTAATCCTAGCACTTGGGAAGGCTGAAAACAGGAGGATCATTATGAGTCCAAGCTGCGTAGTGAGACCCTATACTAAAATGACTTAGGGTTAAAAAGCATAATTTGGTTTTTTGTTTGTTTTGTACAAGGGATCCAACTCAGGACCTTGCAGTTTCCAGGAAGGCACCTAAGCCACTGCGCTACCTCCCCAGCTCAAAACATAAAATTTTTTACTCTAATTTCACACTAAGCTGCCCTGGTAGAGTCTAAAGTACATGACTAGATGCCTAATAGTCAGTCTAGGTTTCCCTAGTGCCATAATAATATGCTGTACTTTTCTAAGGCGTTTTAAAGGTATTATTGCATTCCTTTGCCCACCTTTTTCAATTTTAGAGTCCAGATTTTCCCATAGCCAAGTCTGAGTCCTTAGTGATTTGAGACTTACTTTTTCTACAGTTATTGGGCTAAAATCTCCACTAAATGTATGTATTTCATACCTCAAGGTTTACCCTCTCCACCACCGACCTGACAAAATGATATGTAGGGGGGAAAAAATGAATATAGAGTACCTAATAGCCAAAGCCACTTTAAAGACAACAGAAAAAAAAAAAAAGTTGCACCTCCAATTCCCATAGCACTCTTTCGAAAACTCAGTGCTAATGAAAAAGTCAAACTATTCATTGTGAAATTCAAGCACTAATATGGTGACAACTCTTATGGATAATTATTGGTGATACTGTTTCTAGTGGGGAGAGATACACAATGAACTAAAAGACTTCACTTTTTGGGCCCCTCCAGTTACAAAATCAGATTTGTCTTGTCTGTGTGAGCATGAGCACACAATAACTTAGCCATTTCAAGCCTCAGTTTTCTCATCTGTCAAATACAAACAGTGGTATGTGTCTCATATTTCGCTATGAAAGTTATTAAAGTATATGAAAAGTTTATAAAATGTTCTTTATGTACTGTATGTTACTATCCCCTGAATCTAGCCTTCCCAAACTAATAATTTATTCAAAAATGATTTTCTTCCCTATTAAAATGCTCGGCCATGGGGCTGGGAGATGGCTCATAGAATAAGTGCTTGCCTGGCAAGCACAAGGGTCTGAGTTCAAACCCTGGTTCCGCAAAAAAAGAAAAATTGCTCAGCCAAACTCTTCTTTCTCCAAGGGGTTTGTGGAATAACTTCGGCAAAAACCACACTGCCAAATGAAATGAAAGGTGAGAGGATCTTCTATTATGTCTGAAATGCTCCTAACATATTCTACCCATTACTTCCCATCTTATTGAAGTATAGATTCTGAAAGAAATAAATTAAAACTACTCACTAATATACCACTTCCAAATTAAGAAAGATTCATACATGCAAACTACTTTGTAGTCGAAAAGAAGCTTATTTGGCAATGTTATACAAGTTCTTATATCAATAATTAAATCCAGCAGTGAGTTAGGTTTGACATTTTATAAACATTATAAAGGGCAAGGATGAGATTTCATTCATAGTCCTTATGAGCTCCTTCAAGAAATAATGAACTACTAGGCCAGAACCCAATATTAATGCACATGTCTTCTAAAATAGTAAGCACAGCCTTTACCACAGCAGCCTGTACTAGCAAAAATTGAAAAATTAACCACAGCATCCATCAATATGAAACTCATACAATTAGAAGGCTAGACATAGGCACCAGTTAAAAGGAGGTGATACAAGGCTAGGGAGATAGCTCAGTGGCATAAGCACCTGCCTGGCAAGCATAAAGTGCTGAGTTTAACCCCTGACACACACACAAAAGGTGATACAGAAAACTTCAAAACAGTAAAATAAGCAAAAGCAGAATGATGTGTAAAGTATACTACCATTTGTGTAAAAGATGAATACTCGGGTCAGCAGGGGACAGGGATTCAATCCCCAGGCCTGCCATACAGGCAGGTGGTGGGGAGAGGCAGGGGCATGCTGAGATGGCAATTGAGACTGTTTGTTTGTTTGTTTTTCGCAGAATCAATCAGATACTGAATTTAGGCCCTTGCACTTGCCAGGCAAGCACTTATTCTACTGAGCTATCTTCCCCGCCCCTTACACCTTGTTTTGACTGTATTTCTACAGTTTGATAGTATGTGTCAGTCCTTCAATATGGTAATGCCTTTTTGGATAGTATGTGTCAGTCCTTCAATTTGGTAATGCCTTCTTGGAATCCAGTCCAGAAAATACATGGATAAAATGTTTTATTTTGCTCTTACACGTTTTGTGATGCTTATTCTACTGAGCCATCTCCCTGGCTTGTTCCAAAAATTTCACATTGAAATTCTGATCACCAAGGTGATAACATTGGAAGTATAGGGACTTTCAGAAGCGATTAGATCATTTCGTGAATGGAGTTAGTACCCTTAAGAGATCCTGGAGAGCTAGTCCTTTCTATGGCACAAGAACATAGCTCAAAAGTGCCATCTATAAATGCCTACAAATCAGTCCTTCCTCAGACGTTGATCTTGGTCTCCCCAGGCTTGAGAACTGTAAGGAGTAATTGTTTTATAAGCCACTCAAGTCTACCTTTTTTTTTTTTATTTTTATTTATTTATTTTTTGTTTTGTCTTTTTTTTTTTTTTTTTTTTTTTTTTTTTTTTTTTTTTTTTTTTTTTTTTTTTTTTTTTTTTTTTTTTTTTTTTGAGACAGGGTCTCACTATGCAGTTCAGGCTGGCCTTAAGCTCACTTTGTAGCTCAGGCTGGTCTCGAACTCACAACAATCCTCCTGCCTCAGCCTCCCGAGTGCTGGGATTACAGGCATACGCCACCACGCCCGGCAACCTTTTTTTATTATAGCTGCCCAAAAGGATTAAGACAAGGTCTTTGTACAGGTTAGGTTGAATGTTTTGGAAAAGCTCAGTAAAAGCAAATTAGATATAAAGATGATGAAGACTAGAGAGAAAAGAAAAAAATTATACATATATATATATGTATATATATATATATATTACAAATTGCGTATCTAAAGTTTTCCAAAATCTTTGCAACTGAAATTTAGAGATCATATAGGTGTGGTTTGTAGAAAATAATAGAGTTCTAATCAAATAAGACACAGAAATAATAGGTTTCGTGTTTTTGTTTTGTTTTGTTTTGTTTTTGGGAGACAGGGTCTTGCTGTGTAGTTTAGGGTAGCCCTGAACCCAGAGTGATCCTCATGCTTCTAGTTCCCAAGTACTGGAATTATATGCATGTGCCAGCAAAACCAGCTAGATTCATATTTTTAAATTTCAAAACAACTTGTAGGATTCCCTACTATGGCTCACTTGTTCACCCACCAGTGTGATAAGAAGCCTATCACTGGACACACATAGGTCTGATTTTCTCCCCAAGGAAAAGTCATAAGTGTCCCTAGAGATGGGTATCAGGGATTGATATTCTAACTAGGTATCAATCCAGGCCAGGGAGATGGCTCAGTGGAATAAGCACTTCCCTGGCACGCGCAAGGGCCTGAGTTCAATCCCCAGTTCTGCCAAAGTAAATAAATAGGTATCAATCACCTTGAAAGAGCCCCTATGAGTGACTAACCCAACCCGCAACAGAAGAGACCCTATCTCATATTCATGCTTGCTTGCTACATGACTTGCTTCCTCATTTGGTACTGAATTTAATCAACTTTACCGGAGCAGTAGTGCATGTAGTCTCATTGGTTGACCATAGTTTTGTCCCACCACATGCCCACCTAAGATGAGTTCCCATGTTTTCCACCACCTTAGACCCATCTCCCAACATGGTTTTTCTCTATAAAACTCCTTGGAAGAGACAGCTTCCCAGGGACTACTCCCTTGGAGTCCCCCTCCTATCCCTCTCTCAGACAGAAGTTTTCTTTCCCCTAATAAATACATTCTGCTCATAAAACTAAATAAATAAATAAAGTCATAGGTGTACTAAGCAGTAATAGTCTTAAACTGAGTTTGAATCACTGCCCACTATAACTTTGAGCAAGATAACCAAATCTTAGTTTATCTAAAAATGATATATTGAAATTAAACCTAAGGGCTGGGCAAATAGCTTAGCAGATTAAAGCACCTGCCTAGGCAGATGCAGCGTCCAGGGTTAATCCCTGGTGTGCCATGGTGGCCGGGTTCCCAGGGCCCACTGAGACTGTGAATGAGAATGGGCATGGTGGAGCACACCTGTAATCCCAGCACTTGGGAGTCTAAAAACAGGAGGATCACTACAAGTCCAATGTACGTAGTGCAACCCTGTAGACTGTATCCTAAAATACAAAAAAAATTAAACCTAGTTCTTTCATCTTTTTTTTTCTACAATGTCTCACTATACAGATCAGACTTGTAGTGATCCTAGCTGTTTTGTTCAAACAGCTTTGTCCCAAACGCCACCATGCAGTCTCAATCTGTGTCTCAGAGCATCCGGGGGTGGGGTCAGCCCAGCAGGCTGGAGATCAATCCTCAGGCCCCTGCGTCTGCCTAAGCAGGTGCTTTAATACACTAAACTATCTGGCCAGCCCTAAACCTATGCTTCAGGTGTAGTTCAACAGTAGTGTACTTAGCCCTGGCTTTAAACTCTATTGCCACAAAAAATAAATAAATCTACTTCCAACTTCAGGAAATAATTAATATGTTTATGGCCTTGATGGTGGTTATAGTTTCACTGATAAGACACAGATTCAAAAATTCATCAGCTTCTATACACTACATATAGCTTCTTACATGTAAAACATACATTATGATACCTTAACATACCAATAGTGACATTTTAATAAATAAAGTAGGTCTAAAAAAATTGTTTAATGAACTCTACTTCACAGGGTGGAAATGACAAAGTACTTATCAAGGTCCCTGACATAGTAAATACTAAGGAGCATATCAACTGCCCGCAGAAGACATACCTACTTTCAGCTTTTATTGGAAAAAATAACAAATTCAAAGTTGAGATTTTTTTTAAGACAGGGTCTTGCTATGCAATCCAGGCTGGCCTTAACTGGTGGTGATACTCCTGTCTCAGCCTCCAAAGTACTGAGATGCCAGGTGTGCCATCACACCTGGCCAAGACTGAGAATTTTAAGCCCTATCTTGAAAATAATTCAGTAGAACACTGTAAATAATAAAGCACTGGGGCCAGGGAGATGGCTCAGTAGTATAAGTGCTTCCCTGGCAAGCACAAGGGCCTGAGTTCAATCCTCAGTTCTGCCAAAAAAATTAAAAAATAAATCACTAGGCACTGGTCAAGCATTGGCTGTGACTCATCCGCATGGATGACACAGACAAAAGATCTACAGAGTAAAGTACAGGATTACAAGATAAACCCTGAGGGGACTTCACTGACCTCATCAGAAACAAAAGCTACGTTTTTTGTTACATAGGTCTTGCTCTATCTCGGTCGTAACCATCCAGCAGAAAAGTATAAAAATGAGGTATATAACACGGGGCCATAATAATAAGTTGAGCTGTAAATGGCTATAGTCAACAACTTCTTCAGATAACTCATTATTATTGTGGACTGTGTTGGATTGTGTCGCCGAGTTCAGGCACCTAAATTGGTTTAATGACAAGAGAGTGCCCATCTTTGACAGGTCTAGACAAAAAAAGGGGGATACAAAGGAAGAACCTTGATGTGTTTGTATAAACAGTACAGTTAGGATGAATATGCAGTGCTTCTCCATAATTCTATGAGAAGCAAGATTTGCACTAATAGTGGTGGGACAAGATACTATGTCGGCTTCTAGTAGTATGGACAACCACTAGGAAGATAACATGGTAGAAAGTATTAAGTGTTGAATCTGTGATATAATTCAGCTATAAAAAAATAAGTATACAGCTACACTCTTAATTCACTGATTAGAGACATCTGCTATAATAGTTTCTGTAAGTATAATATCATTATGCACCTTGTACGATACCAAAACATTATGAAACGTTTGCAATGTATTAATTTATCGAATCTGTCCTGTCAATTTGTCTTGAAACTGTCTCATTGGTATTTGTTCTTCAATAATAAAATTTTTAAAAAATGAAGGACCATTTTGTAGTGAAATAATATATATTGTACATAGTATACATATTTATGTATATATACACATATATGTAAATACAAAATAGGATACATATATATACATGTATATATATATATATATACATGTATATACAAAATATATAGCTACTTTCTTAGTTTGATGAGATTTGTACTGATAGTTTATACAAGATATCATGTCTGCATCTTGTATTCTTAATAACTACTATGAAGACAACAATATGCAATGTATTAATTATTGTAACTGTCCTACTAACCTGTTTTGGAACTATCTCATTGCTATTTCTTCCTCAATAAAATTAAAAAAAATAAAAAAATAAACCACTAGGCAGAACACTATGTCCTTACAATTCCAAAACTATATTAAAGAGTCAAATTTACAAAATCATGAGTCAAGGCTCTATCCTAATTGAATCATGGTCTCCAGACTTTATGTAAGATACAAATACATATTATTATATATTTACTTTAATATTTATACACTATTATACTAATATTTTTATTTATTTATTTTTGTCTTTTTGAGACAGGGTCTCACTATGTAGTTCAGGTTGGCCTTACGCTCATTTTGTAGCACAGGCTGGTATTGAATTCACAACAATCTTCCTGCCTCAGCCTCCCAAGTTCTGGGATTACAGGCATGCACCACCATGCCCAGCTTATACTGATATTTAAAAAGTTTCATCAAGTAGCTCTAATGAGATAATTGGCAAAGAACCTGTGTCCAAAGAATAGCACTCTAGGCTCTGGGATACAGCTCTGAAGCAGAGTACTTGCCTAGATTGTGTCATTATTGATGCTTTATTTAGAAATTACCCAGGTAAACCAGGCATGGTGGGACATGCCTATAAAACCAGGACTAGGGAGGTTGAGGCAAAAGGGAGAGGTTGAGGCAAGAGGATCCTTGGGAGTTCAAGACCAGCCTGGATCACAAAGTGAGCACAAGGCAGCCTGAACTGCATATGAGACCTTGTCTCAAAAACTAAAAAAACAAACAAAAAATTATACAGGTGACCAGGTGTGGTGGCTCACACAAGGGGGAGGCTGAAAACAGGATCACTATGAGTCCGAGCTGTGCAATGAGAACCTGTACCAAATACATTTTTTAAAAAATTATACAAGTAACTCAGATGTTAAAATATCACTGAAGGGCTGGGCATGGTGGCACATGCCTAAAATCCCAGCACTTGGGAGGCTGAGGCAAGAGGATCCTTTAGTTGAGATCAGCCTGGGCTACAAAGTGAACTCAAGGCCAGCCTGAACTGCACAGTGAGATCATGTTTCAAAAAAACAAACAAAATATATATATATATCACTAAAAGTACTTGCATGGATTAATGAATTAGACAAGTACCCAAAGAAAATCTAATAGGGCCGAGGAGATGGCTCAGTTGAATACGTGCTTCCCTGGCAAGCGCAAGGGCCTGAGTTCAGTCTCTGGTCCTGCAAAAATAAATAAATAAATAAATAAATAAATAAATAAATAAATATAATAAAATAGTATTTGTGGCAACTATTGTATAAATGGGAGACAGCAGACCAGGCGTGGTGGCACATGCTTGTAATCCCAGCACTCGGGAGGCTGAGGCAGGAGGTTTATTGTGAGTTCGAGACCAGCCTGAGCTACAAAGTGAGCTTAAGGCCAGCCTGAACTGCATAGTGAGACCCTGTCTCAAAAAGACAAAAAAATAAATAAATGAAAATAAATGGGAGACAGCAGTATTTCCTACTTAAATAGGTTTTTATTACTTACATAGGTATGCATATGAAAATCAAAATATTTCTACTAAGTAGTCCCTGTTTTTAAGAGAAGTGACTGCAACATCGGCATCATCAGCATTAAATTTCTAACCCTGTGAAGGCTTTAACATTTTTTCTTGAAGAAAAAGATTTTAATGTATTTCCAGTTTTTTTTTCTGGAACCGGAGATTGAATTCAGGCCCATGCGCTTGCCAGGGAAGTGCTTATTCCACTGAGCCATCTCCCTGGTAATGCTGTTTCCCAATTTTGATACTATTAATACTTTGAATTAGAAGATGTGGGGGGCAGGGATGGGCATATTGGTTATATCTCAGGCCCTTTAAGATAATTCAGCAGTGTCCCTGCCCTCCACTAGATGCCAGTAGAATCCCACCTCACTCTAATTGTGAAAACTGAAAATTTACCCAATATCTTGGGGAATGGAGAGGAGAGAGGCTAGATACAATCACTCGGATTTGATTTTTTTGTTTGCTCTTTTTAGTCTTTCAGATGAGGTTTCTCTATGTAGTTCAGGCTGACCTTGAACTCACTGGACTCTTCCCTCCACCTCCTGCCACAGTCCACCGAGTACTGGGATCAGATACTGCCACACCCAGCAATGAGTCCAATTAAAGAACCACTTATCTAGTCAGTGGTTTTCCTTGCTTTGTTCAGATAATTTTCTTCAGCACGACTGCCACTAAGCTATCTTAATTTCTTCAGAGGGGACCACAGAAATAGATCCAGAGAGAGCAAGATTATTGAGTTCAAGAGCTCAAGGCCAGCCTGAACTGCATAGCAAGAGACTGTCTCAAAAAGACAAAAAAAAAAAAGCTAATAATTTTTATTGCACTCAATGACATTGTGACACAAATATTTCTCATTGGCTATTGACAACACATTTATAGGGAACTGGGATGAATTGTCAGGCATAGTGGTACATACCTGTACTCAGAGCCTGAGGTAGGAATGCTTTGAATTGAGTCCAGCTTGGGCTACATAGCGAGACCCTGTGGTCTCAAAGGAAAACAAAAAGGACTGGGATAAGCAAGCACTCAAGCACTTACAAGTAGTGCTGCGCTGAACAAGTAAATCACTTAACCTCTCCAAGTCTGTTTTCTCATCTGCAAAATGGAAATAATATCTACTTTGCAGAGCTACAATGTTAAAATATTATGCCTGACAGAACTGACAGCTATTTTTACATTATTACACTAAAGCACTAAAAGATACTGTATACTCTGCAATGTTTTCTGGATACCCCAACATTGCTATACCTCAGAAACACTTGTGATGCTTACTAGACATGGAAGATGTCCACAAACCTCCCTCAGAAAAGTCCAGTAACAATGCAGGGGAAAACTGGCTAAGATTTTTACATTATACTTGATTGTGCTATATTTTCATACTAACAATAAGCAATTCATGATAACAATTTAAGAACTTCTCATAACAAAAACTGCACTGAAATACTGGCATTTTGACAATTTATTTTGAAGGTCATTTTTAAAAACAAAGTTAAAGACAATCTGCAAAAAAATTGCACAGAATATACTCATTAAATAAGTATAGTGATTAAATCAAAATATGGGAAATATGTTCTCTTTAGCATTTCTAGAAATAATTTCTTTTGTCCTGAAGATTCTTAAGATTCCAAAGAGGGAAAATTGTGGCAAATAAAGCTGCCTCTTAATCATGTAAATCTACAGTAGCAACAAAACTTTTCTGTTCTTCTTAGTTTCGATCTTCAAACTGTGCCTTGTTTTTTAAGAGATAAGATGCTAGAAATTCAATGGGATTTGGTGGTCTGCAAAGGAAAAGAAATCCAAAATTTAGAAACATATATTTTCAATTGTGTTAAACATTTTGTTCCATAAAAACATACCTTTTTACTTTTTATTTTACAGTCAAAGGCCATTTATAGCATATACAGTAAATGAGACAACTAACATAGTTTTAAAAAGACAAATTTTTCGTGGTTTAAAACTAGTTATGAACTCAATTCTAAAAAACAGATTTTAAACTGTACTAACATTGGACTGCTTTGGGGAAGATAACAAAGGGACCATAAGAGAGACTTCTGGGGTGCTCTCAGTACTGTGTTTCACTTCTTCATCTGAGTACACATTACATAAATAAGTTGTTGTGAAATCCATACCTAAGAAATGTGTAATCCTCTGTATAGGCACTATCCTTCAACAAAACAAAAAAAAAAACACTTAAGACAATGGCTACAGAATATAGCTAAAAAACTCAAGTCAATAATCAAGAATTGACTGGGGAGATAGCTCAGTAGAATAAGCGCTTGCCTGGCAAGCACAAGGGCATGAGTTCAATCACTGGTTCCACCAAAAAAATAATAATCAGAAAAATCAACACTTAAATTCTATTATTTCTGTTCTGTTCTTGATCTCACTTTGTAGTACTGTCACTCTTGGAGTCACTATGTAGCCCAGGCTGGCCTCAAAAATCACAGCAATCCTCTCTCATCCTTCCAAGTGCTGAGATTACCCAGATTATATTTCTTTAAAAACAAACAAAAAAACTACTTTGATCTTCAAATAATTTTAAATAATTCTGCCGAGCATGGTGGGCACAGGCTTATTGACACAGCACTGAGGCTGAGGGAGGATCACTGAATTCGAGGCCAGCTTGGGCTACATAAGCGAGTTCAAGGCCAGCCTACACTACATAGTGAGACTGTCTCAAAAAAAAAAAAAAAAAGTTTTAAAAAACAAAACAACACAAAGGACAGCCACATTTTATTTCTCAGTGGTAGACTCTAGATGTATTTCACCATTAAAAACAGATTCTACAAATGTAATGATCAAAACCAAGAATGTATTGCTTCCTCTGTTAATCAGTTGGGATGGGTGATGCAAAGGACTGGTCCCAGGGCCGTGTGCATACTTACAACATGCTCCATCACTGAGCTATACTCTTACTCCTCCCATAACTTTTCAAATCTATCTATCTATCTATCTATCTATCTATCTATCTATCTATCTATCTATCTATCTATCTATTTGGTACAGGGTCTTGCTATACAGCTCAGACTCTTAGTGATCCTCCTGGTTCAGCTTCCCCAGCGCTGGGATCAAGCATGCTCCACTATGCACCATCTTGGTGGCCAGCATGGCATGCAGTACCAGGGATTAAACCTGGGTCTTTGCACTTGTCAGGCAGGCACTTAGACCACTGAACTATCTTCCCAGACACCTCATATAACTTCTAAACAAAATTAGGTAGTATGAACAAAAACATGTAATCACTCTAACTATGCTTTTTTTTTTTTTGTCTTTTTGAGACAGGGTCTCACTATGCAGTTCAGGCTGGCCTTATGCTCACTTTGTAGCCCAGGCTGGTCTTGAACTCACAACAATTCTCCTACCTCAGCCTCCTGAGTGCTGGGATTACAGGCCTGTGCCACCACACCTGGCTTTCTAACTATGCTAATAAAGAAATATAATAAAAACTTGGCAAAGGGGCCTGGGAGATGGCTCAGAAGAATAAGCACTTCCCTGGCAAGCACAGGGGTCTGAGTTCCCCGGTTCCCCTCCCCACAAAAAAACCTTGACAACAAAGTTTAGAACATTGCTGAGGCCACAGTGAATAGAATTTGAACAATCTCTAGGATAGAAATAGATGTTCAATACTATAAAAAATATCCTTTGAACTAGTACAACAACCCATTAAAATTTGTCATTTAAAAAATAAACACAAAAAATGAAAAAAAATATATATAAAGTAAATACAGGCAAAAGAGATTTGAAAGGAGATGAACTGCCTACTATCTGTGGATCTATGGTAACAAAGGAAACTGAACCTAGATATTCAGTAACAGAGAATATGGCTAAGTTAATTATGATACCATTACAATTTAAATTATGATCAGTGAGACTGAATGTGGAGGCACTTGTTTGTAATCCCAGCACTTGGGAAGCTGAAAACAGGATTACTATGAGTCCCATCTGTGTAGTATGACCTTGTAGACCTTGTACTACATACATTAAAATAAATCAATTATCATGAAGACTATTGGTCCATATGCAAAAATATCATGCATTAATTAAAAAAAAAAGATACAAAATCACATGTATACCATGACTAGGAATCTTTCTAAGTATGCATACAGTCTAAGACTGGTTGAAAAAAATGAAAATATCTGACTTGATATTATGCCTGGCTTCTTTCTTAAAAAGTTTAATAGGCATAAATTATAAAACATTATAATAAAAACTAACATTAACTTAGGGAAGTCCTTCCGTTCTCTGCTCCTCCCATCTGCAGGCACTATGACCTTACCTTTCCTTTGCAAGGACAGCAAGTCCCTGTAACAAGATAGGCACAACTGTCTGATCCAGGTAGGCACGAGTTGGCAAAGACTGCAGATCCACCTTCTGTTTTGATGACTTTTCTGCATTAATCTTCTCATTTTCTACTATCCGCTAGTGAATTAAAAAAAACAATGCATGAACATTCCACACAACTATGTTATTTCAAGTGCTATACAAAATGAATGAGACAGAAGACACAAATTAATGATGGGAAACTGCAAACATCTCTGCCAAAAGAAGTTCAGACTCATTTCTGAAGCCTTTTTTCTCCAGAGATCATAGTATCTTTAATATCACATCTCTAAATTCTACTGTCTTTCGTTTCTTCTGCTTTTCAGAAGTACATACAACCCATCTTTCTTTACTTTCTTTTTTTTTCCATCCTTCCTTTCGTTCTTTCTTGAGAATACATAGACTCTATATAAAAAAGAAATTATATTTTTAAAAAGGAACCCATGTCTTTTGGAAAATAATGGATATGACATTAAGTAGCACTGAAAAATAGCAAGAAAGCTAATCCTGTTCCAATTTTTTTCATTATAAGGACATCTCTGGTGTTAGTATGTCTTTCATATCTCTCTTTTTTAATTTTTTTTCAGTACTGGAGATGAAACTCACACTCTATGCAGAGCTACATCCCCAGCATTTTGTTTCTATTTTTACCTTTTGAAACAGGGTCTCACTATGTAGCACAGGCTGACCTTGAATTCACTATGTAGCCCAAGCAGGCCTGAAACTCTTCATCCTACCTTCAACTTCCCAAACCTTGGCTCTGTAGGTGTGGTGCCACCTGGCTGGGCTTGTCTTTTTTTTTAAATAATTGGATCCTTGCACTGAGCTACATCCTCAACCATTTTGAGACAGGGTCTTCCTAAATTGCCTAGGCTGGGCTGAACCTTGTGACTCTCCTGCCTCAGTCTCCCATAATGTTAGGATTACAGATGTTCTCTACAACTTGCTAGGGAAGTGCTTATTCTACTGAGCCATCTCCCTGGCCCCTACAACTGGTTTAAACTACCTTAAAATACAGAAGACAGGCCATGGTCTCACCTGCTTGTGCTCAAAATCTAGCTGATACTCATTATCATTGTTTCAATTTTCCTGGTTACTCTGTATTACAATGAAAATGCTTTGCCAGTTGTTTCTTTTTAAAAGAAAGGTTTAAGCTCCTGCTCAGTCACACATAGGGGACTGGTGGTTCAAACTCCAGCTCCACATGCTGTACCAGCCCTGCCCTGAAGGCCTAAGCCAGCGCAAAAAAAAAAAAAAAAAAGAAAATCCTTCTCAACTTTCCCCTTCCCTAAAATACAAAAGAAAAATAAATAAAAATTAAAATATATGATTTTTAAAAGTGAATAGACCAGGCTGCCACATTATCTGTAATCCCAGCACCCTGGGGGGTTGAGGCAAGGGAATTACAAGTTTGGGGGCTGAAGAGATAGCTCAGCAGAATAAGTGCTTGCCAGGCAAGCTCAGGGTACTGAGTTCAATCCCCAGTACAGCAAAAAAACCAACTTGGAACCCAGCCTGACCAATTTAGTAACTTGGTGAGACCCTGTCTCAAAAATAAGAAAAATGGCTGGAGATATAATTCAGTACAAAGGCTCTACATTCAATTTCTAGTACAAGTTCAATTCCCAGTACCACAAAACACAACCACAACAAAAAAAGTGATGTGATATTTCAATGAATAAAGTTTTGGGACTAACAAATTTGTTCTGTAATTTTGGAAAAGATAGTCATATTTGGGCGGGGGAGATGGCTCAGTGGAATAAGCGCTTCCCTGAGTTCAATCCCTGGTTCTGCAAAATAAATAAATAAAATAACCATATTTGTGTTTGTGTGGGAAAGATGGTCATGGTCATGTTTGTCATTTATGCAGTTTGCAAGCAAGAACAAATCTTGGCCAAATGCTTCTGTTTACAAACAAAGTGCTTGGGAATAATATTGTGAAATGAGGTACCACTGCACACCCCAAAGTTTGGAGAGTTTCACGCATTTGCAGCTGACATGTAGAATATCAAAACCTATTAGGGGCTGGGGAGACAGCTCAGAGGTCTAAGTGCCTGCACCCCAGTTCTATCACCAGCACCACATGCCGCTGGCAGGCTGAGCTGGTCTCACTGGGCATGGTGGCAAACACCTGTAATCCCAGCTCTGTGGAGGCTGAGAGAAGAGATCCATTACAAGTGAGTTGCATAGTGAGACCCTGTACCAAATGAATAAATAATTTAAAAATAAAAATACCTATTAAAGTTTTTGCTTTTTTTTTGGTGGAAGGAGGTTGTTTTTGTACCAGGAATCAAACTCAGGCCCTTGGTGCTTGCCAGGCAGGTGCTGTGTCACTGAGCTAAATCTCCAGCTTTGGGGGCCAGGGAAATGGCTCAGTAGAATAAGCACTTCCCTGTCAAGTGCAAAGGCCTGAGTTCAATCCCTGGTTCTGAAAAAAAAAAAAAAAAATGTTCAGCTTTGCTTTTTTAGAAATTTACTTTTTTTTTTTTTTTTTTGGTAAATAAATAACCCTTGAGTAGGGCATGGTGGCTCATACCTGTATACCCAGCAGTTGGAAGGGTGACACATGACTTCAGGGGCTGCCTGAATTACAAGGCACTCAGAAAGCAACAACAACAACAAAAAAAAAAAAAACAGTTCTTAAAAGACAAGAGTCCTATATGCGTTTTTTTTTTTTTTCTTTTTTTAAAGACAACTTACTAAGTTGGCAGTACAGATATGTGCCACCTTGCCTTGCTCAAAACTATTCCTTTTCATTTGTTTGATGGCTTTGACATTTGCTTGCTTGTTTTTTTAGGTTTTGTTTATTTGTGACTTTCTTTTTTTTTTGGAAGAACCAGGGATTGAACTCAGGCCCTTGTGCTTGCCAGGAAAGTGCTTATTCTACTGAGCCATCTCCCCGGCCCTGTTTATTTGTTTAGCTAAGACCTCACTGTGCAATATAGCCCAGGCTGGCCTCAAACACTTCACCATCCTCCTGCCTTGACCTCCTGAGTAAAAGGACTACAGGTTTGTGTCACCATGCTGGGCTTCACAACAGTATTAAGAAAACTTCTATTCAACCATATCAAATTGGATGTAGAAAAAGTCAGCAACAAAAAAAACACATATCTTTCTAGATCTACTTTTATTTTGTAAAAGCACAAGAAAGGAATTTTAATCATTAATCTACAACAAATATGTCAAAATTTCCAAAGACAATGTCCCAGCCCGCTATGGTGCTGCATACTTCTTTAGCCAGAGTTCAAGGCCAGTCTAGGCTACATAGCAAGGCAAGCCTAAACTACACAGGAAGATCCTGTCTCCAAATATCCTCACCAAAAATGAAAGAAAAACAATGTTCCATAACTATATAAAGCAATTTCTTTTACATGATTCTTTGAACCTAACTTTGTACCTTTTCTTTCTTTTTTTTTAAGTGTATTTGGTATAGGGTCTTACTGTGCAGCTTGGACTCTAATGATCCTCCTGTTTTCAGCCTCCCCAGCCCTGGGATTACAGGTGTGCACCACCACGCCCAGACTCAGTGGCAGGCTCAGCATGCCCCAGGGTGGGGCCTTCCAGGCATATAGTGCCTGAATCTGGAATCCCCACACCAACCTGGTCCCTGTGCTTGTTAAGCAGGCACTTAAGTCTGCTGAGCTATCTTGCTGGCCCTTTCTTTGTCTTTTCAGTTAGTCTATAAAATGGCTACTATGTACTTAGCCATGGATCTAGAAATATATTGTTCATCAGTAAATCTCAACAAATACCCATAGCATCCTGTTTTTTTTTTTTTTCAATCCATCATTTCTGAAATCCTGAGTCTTTGTAAAATTGATCTTTCCATTATAAAATATATCATACAATTTGGTCTTCCTGTAAACAACATTATGATTTTGAATGAGTTTTCTTCCATTCTGAACCAAAATCCACAATGTTCAAAACTTCAGTTTAATCACAATAAAGAAAATGAGGCCAGGTATCAAACCTCAGAGTATATGTTTTAAAAACAGTCCTGAGCTGGCAAGATAGCTCAGCGGTCTAAAGCGCCTTCTTTGACAAGCTTAGGCAAGCTCTCAGGGACCATAGTTCAATCCCCAGCACCACATGCAGCGCCAGCCCCTCCTCCAGGGCGGGCTGAGCTGACACCCCACCCCACCCCACCCCCACCCCGGCAAAAAAAGAGTCCGTGATGTGTAGCTAGACACTGCAATAAATAAATTAATTAATTTTAAAAAAACAGTCCTAACCTTTCTGTTGCAGAATTTGTATACAATGAAAAATAGTTAAACAAGGCCGGGTGGCACACACCTGCAATACCAGCACTGGGGAAGTAGAGCCAGAAGGATCACTGGGAGTTCAAGGCCAGCCTGAGCTACAAAGTCCTAGCTAAAGAACTTATAAAATTTGTTTGTAAAATGTGACAGGAACTTGAACTTAGCCTGATCAGACACTGAGTTGAGAAGACAGAGTTGAAATTTGTGGGAGATGAAGACCACTAGATCTGCAGTACAGAGTACTAGACAGAACAACACTGCACAGAGGAGAATCACACAGAGCCTAAACAGATCACCTTCCAGCCCCCTTAGGCCAGAAAAAGAACCATGCAGAAGGAGCAGAACAAACAATCCTGGCGCTTCTGCAAGCTGGAAACAGTTTACATGACTATGAACGAGAAGGAAAGCTTCAAATACATGGCCTGTTCAGTAGAATACTTAGAACAAATGAGGCCTAAACTAAAGGATGGTCAGGCACCACTGACAACAGGAATAAGTAGACAAAGTGGAGCATGGTGGTGCACCCTGTAATCCTATCACTATATTGCAGGCAGCTGAATTAAGATAGAAATATAGGCAGTCAGACTGGGCCAGGGCCTCAAGGAGACAATATGAAAGACAAGGTGACTTTGCAAGTTGGAAGAGAGACACTCCAGCTTTGGGCCAGACCTCAAGACAAAACAGTAACCAAATGCAGCCACATACTTCCCTAGGGATGGGCATTAGGAATAGATATTCTAAATAGGTTATCAATCACCTACCAGTCACTAAGCCAACCCCCAACAGGAAGAGACCTTGTCTGTATTCATGTCCACTTGCTACCTGACTGACTCCCTTCTCATTTGGTACTGTATTTAATCAATTTTACCTGAGCCATGGTGCTTGTAATCTCATTGGTTGACCATAATTTTGTCCCACTCATGCCCACCTAAGGGAGTTCCCATGTTCTCCACCTTAAACCTGCCTCACTACATGGTTTTACTCTATAAAAATTCCTGGAAGAGATAGCTTCCCAGGATAACCCACTTGGGCCCCCTTTCTGAGACAGAAGCTTTCTTTCCCCCAACAAGTATATTCTGCTCTTAACCTCTGTTTGTTCTAAAATTCATTCTTTGGTTTAAGAGAACACGAACTCATTCTAGGTACCTTTCTAGCAGACCCTGTATCACTAGGGACCTTAAGGCAGGGGGACCACTGCAAGTTCAAGGCCAACTTGGGCTACATTGTGAGTTCCAGGGCAACCCAGACTATGTAGTGAGACCTTTTCAAAAAAAAAAAAAAAAAAAAAAGAGCTGGGCGTGGTAGAGCATGCCTGTAATCCCAGCACTAGGGAGGCTGAGGCAGGAGGATTGTTGTGAGTTCTGAGACCAGCCTGAGCTACAAAGTGAGCTTAAGGCCAGCCTGAACTGCATAATGAGACCCTATCTCAAAAAAGACACACACACACACACACACACACACACACACAAAAGGGCCAGTGAGATAAGACCTCAGGAGACTAAATCCCTCCTTAGGCAAGTACAGGGACCACCAGGGTTTGATCCCTGGCATGAGGCCACACTGGGTCCACCTCTTGGGTGTGCTAAGAGCAGGCACAGTGGTGTGCACCTGTAATCCTAGTTCTAGGAAGGCTGAGATAGGAGGATCACTAGAGTCTGAACTACACAGTGAGACCCTATATCAAATAAAAATAAAAGTCCAGGAGTCCATGAAAATGGAAGAATACTGCTACCTAGCTAGGATATTGCTATGGATTCATACACTAGGCTAAGCAAAACAGTGCTTGCAGTGGATGCACAAACAAAAAAAAATTATTGTAAAAATGAAGACAGGAAATATTTCCAAACAGATTTAAACTTGGCAAGACCTTGTCCCAGAAAGAAAATCAAATGAGGTGGGGAGATGCCTCTGTGGAATAAAGATTCCCTGGCAAGCACAAAGGCCTGAGTTCAATCCCTGGTACC